>MU191438.1:21246-35740 GCA_016904865.1 Pissodes strobi
AGTTTTGCAGATGATAGTATCCTTGTCTCCCAATTTAGATCAGAAAAACCTTTACCAGCGACTAAGACTTATCACCGCAGACAGACAGATTACAGCAATTAATCAAGACCTGGAGAAAGTTCAAGCTTGGAGCGATAGAAATTTGGTCCAGTTCAATGCAGCAAGGACCGAAACAGCCACGTTTACCGAGAGAGCCAATACGGCAGGCCCTGACATAATGGCAGGATCGACCATTCATTCATCCGCGTGAATTGGACTACAGCCTCCCAGAAGCTTGGTGCGCGATTTCGCAACAAAAAACTGTATACACCGCAGCAGTTGTTCTTGCTTTACAAAGCGCAAATATTTAAAACCGAGCTTAGAATATTGCTCACACATCTGGGGTGTCACACCAAAGCACACGCAAAAGCTGCTTGATTTCATTCAGAAGAGTGCTGTGCAGCTTGTCGGCGACCCAGAAATGACCCGGAATCTGGATAGTCTGGAACACCGCAGACATGTGGCCGAGAAGTCCCTGTTTTACAGAATTTAACCCGCCTCATCTCGCCCCTGGCAACGCCTGTGGGACAGTCACGACAGGCGGCAAGAGCGCACCAGTTCCTCATACAACTGGAAACACCTAGAACATCGCTTTACAAGAACTATTCAAGGGCCGTGTCAACCAACATCTTCGCACACACCCGCTTGTCGAGCGCCATAGGATCTCCCTTTAGTGTGTGTGCCACTACCATAAAAAACTTTCTTATCCAAGCACCCAAAAAATTATAACCAACAACCATACCCAGGATATGTTGTTATTATACGAGAGGTATTTATCTTACAAATGTTTGCTTTTTTCTCCACCTCTATTAACAATTTTTTGGTAAAATAGAGCCGCTTCGGCTCTGGCTCCAAGGTGTAAACAGCAGAAGTGCTAATTTAATGTGATATTGAAGTGTTATTAGGTAAATAATTGATTCGTTCAAAGTCAATTCGAAACTTGACAATTTACACGAGCTTTTTACTGTTATTTGCATTTACTAACGATTTTCAGTTTTAGATTTGTTCGTTCTTGACAATGGGGACAGATTTGTTCCTCGAAACGTCGACCGTGTTCCAGTTTCTCTTAGGTTTTTCAGCTTCATTATGGTCACTAAACTAGCACTGGAGTCGAAGCGGCTCTATTTTCCAAAGAATTGTAAATAGAGGTGGAGAAAAAGGCAAACATTTGTAAGATAAACGTGACCCTTAACAACAATATAGAACATATCTACATCTGCTAGGTAGTAACACTTTCCAAGATCGTTAGTATCGGATATTTAAGCGGGAAATGCCCGCTGTGCACAGTTCCCCCACTTTCCCCTAATTGTTCTTAATATACTTAGCACTTCTCAATGTTAGAGCAAATCCAGAAGAAGGGCCTAATACGAATTTATTATATGTTTTCGTTCCAGTCATTGGAAACAATTAAATTATGCAGTTCAACTGATTTCGAATTCAAGCCATGAAATACAAAAATCAAATGCGGCAAAACTAATGGGAATTCACATTTTTATAATCCTATATGAAGCCGCATTTGTTACACTTAACTAACTGAGCTTTTTTGCCATTTTTGGACAAAATAAGTAAAATAACTTCTCGTATTCGTGTCTAACAAACCTAATTAAAGCGGAACCCCAAGACTAATGGCTAATTAACCACAGAAAATTGTTAAAGAAACGGGCATCATATTTTGATAACACCGTGGCAATCTACAAACCGAATGACCCACATTTCAGGTCAATCCTGTACCGAATATGGTCAAAAGACAAGATTTTCTTCTTGTAGCGTCGTTTAACTTTAGCTTATTAGGAGTACGAGATTTCCATTGTTGATAATAAAAATTTTAAATTATAATAGAAATAAAGCTTTCCAATCTTAAAGGTATAAAGGATTTGCAGTTCGTTGAGGTGACTTATGTGATAAATAGAAATATTTCTGTTTTATAACAAAGATCTAATTGCTATTTAAGTTTTTGCAAAACTAGCGTTCATCGAGACATGAACTTTTGTCCGCAGGCATTAGGATGTAGTATTTAGGTTTAATAAATAGTTAAATTAGTGACTACTAGACTCAATACAAGTTTTAATGATTCAACGGAAACACGAGATAGATCTAATTTAATAATAAGGCAATGTTTCTGTTGAAAATTACTGATTGAAACCATTCCGAACATTTTGCAAAGCATTTATTAAACTTTTTGCGTCATTACATTATACTATAGGCACACACCGACAGTCTTCAGGCATTTGCAAACATGGCATGCATTTTTACTAAGTTAATTGTTTTTCATTCTTGTAGACTTAGTTAAATATATTTTAGCATCAGTGAAATGTAATTGTACCGCTGCAGTCGCATGCTCTTAAGACACCCCAAGAAACGAAGAAATTTCTTAATAGTGAAAAATAAGTAATAATAATCACAAAATAATATTATACTTTCTTTCCATTAAAGTTTTTTTGATTGCATCAAAATAAATACTTTAAAATAGATGTATTATTAATAATTCATGATGATGATAGTCATGCGCTTTAGAACACAGCGGTCTTCACATACAGGTGCCGAGATGACCTTATTACCTTGTGTATGATATGCAGGGAGCGGAGGGATATAAGCTTGTGTATTGGGTCATTGGGCACGTGTGGGAATAGAGTTAAAACGAGGAGTTTGAGCAATTATATGAGGATGTATAGATAAGTTTGACTGTTCGGAAAAAGGGTAATTATTATTGGTATTATGAAGGGAAAATATATCCTTCATGGAACCGACCAGTGCCCGATTATGAGGAGTGGGTTAATATTTATTTAGATGTAAGGGGAAGGTTGTATTTATCACATATGTGTTGGGGGTACTCGGATGGTAAGTATCGATGTATGAGCCGGGTGTTTCCTTCTGGATAATTGTAGGAAGAGGTTTGATATCATGTAGTTTGTTTTGGGTCTCTAATAGGTCTCATTTTAGTTTATGGTGCTTCTCGCATGTAGTCAATGGGGCTGAGAGACAGGTTTACGTTCAAGCCAATAATTATGTGATTCCGAGTGAGGTGGTCCACCCTTCCATTGCGAACAATTCCTACGTGAACGGGTCTCCAAAAAAGACCATCCTACTTACTTTGATATAAAATATTTGTAACTAACCCAAACTAATGATAAGAGTTAAGAGTTAATTGATCTGATGGAATTCAGAGAGTCAGTTGCAATAATATGGAAGGATGATATTATGTGCCTGAATGCTAGTATTATGGTATATAGGTTGGCGAAGAAAATGTGGTGGTTTAATAACAATTCCTCCGTATAAAAGGCTCCCTCAACGAAGAGACTTCGATTCGTAGGGAGATGAACCGGGTATCTTGTCTGGACGAATTATGAAATTGCTTTTGGATTAGAGAGTAATAGAGAGGGTAGGGAATCTTTGTTTATGGAGGTTAAACTACGATCGATTTGAATGTGGACGATATTCAAAGGGGGAAATAGATAATAATTCGTTTTGAAGATTGGCGGGTATGATATGAAGAGTCGGTTAGCTGTTTCCTGGTAACGATACTTGGCTCCAAGGGGTAGCGAGTCAGACAGTGAAAAAGAGAAGCAAAGAAGGCGAAAAAGTTGTATGTTGGGTGATCGGGTTTGAATAGTAGGAGTTAGCGTACGAGCAACTGGTAACGCTGCGGTAGTGTCAAATAGCCAGATTCAGAATATAGGCTAAGTATAGCAAAGGTGGGAAAAATCCCCGAGTGCTAGCCGCAATCCTCTAGCTAATATTTGGTTCAATTTGAATAGGCATAATTTAGGGCTGCTGAGACGTAAGCAATGGAGCCGTAGTCTAACTTGGATTGTATGAGGGATGAGTATATTCTTAGGAGAGACGCTTGATCCGAGCCCCACGTTGTGCCCGCCAGAAGTTATAATAGGTTAAGATTCTTATTGTATCTTCAATGTTATTCCCCAATATGTTTCCTCCAGTTCAATGCGCAGTCCACTCAAATCCCAAGAAGGTGATGGGAGATTACGGAGGAGATAGGATGGAAGGCCAATATAAGTGAACTCTGTCGAGGACCGTTACGAACCCGACAGAAGCGGACTGCAGCTGATTTGTGGGGTAAAAAGGAAAGTCTGATAGAGTAGGCCCATGTAGTGAGAGAAGATAGGCTATCTTTTAGCAACAATTTGTTTAACTTGGAGTCCTTTGATGTCGCCTTAACTTATAGGTTGATGGTATTTAAAATGTTGTTTATTGCTATTAGGAATAGAATGAGGCTAATGACTGATCCCTGGAGTACTCCTAGGGATTAAGGAAAGCTGGAAGAAAGATGATGTCTGATTCTGATACTGCACTTTGTGCAGGATATGAAATTGGATACATTTGCTATACAGGTTGTCAGTATATTAACACGGCGAAAACTATGTCCGGATAGTGGTTGAATTCAGAGGAAACCTTCATATAAAATATTGCGCAGTGAAGAACTTAGAAGCAGAATAACACTTAAATATACACAAATTTGGCACAAAACTAACATAGTGTTAAATTGATCATACACTGGCAATCGAAATAGAACTTGTTATGGCGTAGTTATTTATCAATCTATTAAGGAAACCAGTGAGAGTGAGACCATGGCTAGATACTGTTTGGTGGGATAAACAGTAGAAACTTCTTAAACAATTTGAATGAGTTAAAGCAAAGACAAATGCATCTTGTCTTCTGCATGCCAGGCTTTTCATTCCGCACAGCATTAATCTGGCTTCATATACGAGGCTAATGCATGAGACACGATGTTTGAATAGCAGAGTCCTGACGATCCGGCTCTGGACTTTCTCGGGTCTTTTTATGGAGTCCAAATAAATGACGTATATCCGAACATCCTTCAGGCGAGACAGTTGTATAGACCAACGAGGTGATTTGTTGCTATTTATAGGGTTTGAATTATTTTCACAAACCCTAGTAATCTGAAGCTTTGAGAACAACGCAATCTCTGTCGAGAATAAACACTTACTTACTTTACTTTTTCGTGTCCGAGTCCATATTACAATTTGTCAGCCCAGTATCGGGCTACGTCCAGAGCATTATTCTTAGCAAGCCAAAAATATTCGAGGGAACATGAGCTTGGGCAGTTCTTGCAAACCAGGAGATGTTCCATAGTGTGTGTCGCCTCACAGTCGCATTTGACATCCTGTTCATTAATAATTCCCCATTTTGCGAGGTTCGTCTTTACAGGGGCAACTCCGGTTCTGAGAGGGTTGAGGGATTTTCAGCTCTTCCAGTCCAGCCTGGAGCCTGCTGAGGGTTCTTGTTTTAAGGGGAAGACTTCTGGTGGATCTATCGGTACTGTGCTCAGAAAGCCTCTGCGTGATTTTAATCGCCTCACCGGCTCGGGCGCTTCATAGAGAGGGTGACGGTTATCAAATGTTTGCTTAAATCTTTCGGTGTGTTCAATAGCTAGTCGTCGAGAATAAATAATAACCCACAATCAAGTATTAAATGCAGGTCACTGATAGAATCTAATATCTGAATAGTCTCGTTCTTGATGCTGTACATGGTGGTAATAACATTTACAATTTTGTTGAAGCTGATAACCCTACATTTAGATACGTTAATCTTCAGTAGATTGGAGGAACTTGATTCCAACTGCATACAGTTTCGAAAAACGGCACAACGTTTGCATATGGAAGAATAATGGATGTAAAGTAAGACATAACGTCGTTATTAAGTAATGTCTTGTAATTTCAATCTTAAAGAGTGGACAATAGACGCTGTCAAAAACATTGGACAGATTGGTATAATCAACTAGGTAACCTGCATCCCATTCCATAAAGGGCTGACATGTTGCAGTTAGGTAGTATTGATTCTTGGAAAGATTAACTTCAGTTTCAATTTCCTCTTAATCGAAGTTGTAAGAATATAGTGTAATAATAAAGTTGATAAGTTCGACAAATACCAAGTTAAATTTTTGCTGGGATATGACGATTGAAGGTGTAAAATAAAAGCCTCAACGTTCTCTTGGGAGTCCATAGAAGCTCGATTGTTATTGGTCATATGGGCTGCAACTTAGATTAATCTTTTGAGAAAATGGCTGCTCTGTGTTGGTGATATACAAAACGGATTTTAACCTCACGACGGAGACTAGAGTTAGCAACATAAGGGCTTGCGAGACAGAGAAAAAAAGTTGAAACAATGAACAAATGTAAGAAGAAATTCCTAAATTTGCAAGAAAATCAAATTTGTGCATTTAACTATCCATAATATAAGTAAAATAGTCAATATTTCACGTTATAATATCAATCATTCTCACGAAATTATATATAATGCCGACACACATCTGGAACTACCACTCCTATAGAAAGATCCGCTATTGCCTCATAAAATCTGGCATTATGCACACTGGGAAGATCTAAGAGAGTTCTACCTGGATTTTCCTTGGCTCGACGCCTGCTTTGGCACTGACGACCCGTCAGTCTGCTCCGAAGAGACTATGCCAGTAATATCCTTAGGAATGGAAGCATACATCCCAAATTCCATCAATTTACCGCTAAAAGAAAAGCCCTGGTTCGACAGAAGATGCGAAAGGGCTGTAGGTAGGAAACAGCGCGCTTACAAGTACTGGCAGCAAAATCAGACAGCTGAAAATCGCAATTATTTTGCCGAAGCGAGAAACAAATGAAAACGTGTGATTGTCGAAACTAAGGACCAACACAATCAAAGGATCAGGAATAAACTTTTGCAATGCCCCAGTTGCTCAAAGAATTTCTGGTCGGCAGCAAAAGCAGTGAATAATAACTTCACAAAAACGTATCCCTCACCTTTGACAGACGAACGAAGCATCACGGCGACTACAGCCAAGGAAAAGCAAACATGCTCACCAAAATGTTTTTATCGCACTCTGTCTTAAGCCCCCGAGGCAAGGCTCTCCCCACCATATCGAACATCAACACTACCATGGCAGGAGTTAAGTCTCATCTCATATTCGTAAATTCCTCAAAGAACTAGGCACGCAAAAGGAATCAGGACTGGATGGAATACCTGCCATGGTGTTAAACTGCGCCAACCAAACCAACACACATCTTCTTGGAAAGTCGTTCAAGTGCAACCTGCTCCAAAAAAATACAAGAAAACCACGCCCTCAAACTATCGCCCAATTGCCTTGCTTCCAATAATCTCCAAAGGCATGGAACGTGTAGCCAATCAGCAACTACTCAAGTACCTTGAGACCAAGAGATTAATTAGCGACAACCAATACGGCTTTCGCAAAGAGAGATCGACAGAAGATATATTGACTTATATCACTCATATAGGGAGCATGGCAATTAAGAATTACGGAGAATCGCGAGCGATTACGTTGGATATTTCGACGGCATTGGATAGAGCTTAGCATGACGAATTGCTCAACAAACTACCGTCCTTTCGACTGACAGCCTTTCTCTGCAGCTGGCTTGCCAGTTTCCTTAAGAACCGATCTCGCACGTTACAGTTGATTGTCACATCTTAGACACATTCACCATTAACGCGGGCGTGCCTCAGAGTGTAATACTTTCACAAATCTTCTTCCTCAACTATATTTATGACCTGCTGACCGAAACCAATAATCCCGTTTACCGTTTTGCAGATGACAGTAGCCTTGTCTCTCAATTTCCATCAGAAAATCCTTTACCAGCGACTGAGACTTATCACCGCACACAGGAGCAGGTTACAGCAATTAATCAAGATCCGGAGAGTGTTCGAACTTGGGGCGATAGAAATTTGGTCCAGTTTCTTCTTCTTCTTCTTCTTTAGCAGCCTTTTTGGGTCCACTCCTGGATATAAGCCTCCCCTCGTCTTCTTCACTCCAACCTATCCCTTGCCATTAGGTGTCAGTTTATTCCTGCTTTCTCTCTTATATCGTCAATCGACCTTCGTTGTGGTCGCCGATGCTTCGTTTGAAGAGTATAGGTCTCCATTGTAAAATGTGTTTTGTCCATGTGTCCTGCCCAAGTCCACTTTAAATTGGCGACACGTGCTATCACATCCTCTACCTTAGTGCGTCATCTTATTTCTTCGTTTCGTACATGATCTCGAAGTGATATTCTCAACATAATTTGCTCTATTGCTCTCTGCGTGCTGCAAAGAAACTCACCAATGAACATACTTACCAAAATGAGGATAGATGAAATAGAAAGTAAAATTCGAAACGATATTAAAACTGCGACAAAGAAGAACTGCACCATCAGGAAGAAAGGAAACAACAAAAAAAATATCACAACAAACCAAAGACATGATGAGAGAACGAATAAACATGAGAAAAGGAACTCCAGAACATAAGCAAATAAGCAAACAAATCAGGAAAAGGTGAGATATGACATCAGGAAATACAATACAGGACTCATAAATACGGTAATAGAAAACAACAACAATCCATCCATTAGATCCATCAACTTCATAGGTAAAACAAATATACACCAACTGAAGGACAATCACGGTGAAGTGATAAATGGAAAAAAACGAGATGGTCCAAATTGTGGAAGACTTCTACACTAAGCTTTACTCCTCAACTATTCCAGCAACAAGTAATACCACGTCCAACATCATGAATGTAGGTTCGGAGGAGATCCCAGACATTACAATGGACGAGGTCAAATACGCCTTGGCCCAAATGATGAGAGGTCGTGCTCCCGGTGAGGATAGAATAACCCAGGAAATGATACAACTTGGGGGATCTACAACTCTACAATCAATAAGTATTTTTATGAATAAATGTCTACAAAACAGCAAGATCCCAGACAATTGGCGGAACGTTCAAGTTATCCTTTTATATAAAAAAGGCAACAAATTAAACATCGAAAACTACCGCCCAATAAGCCTCTCGCCACACCCGTATAAATTATTCCGCAAAGGCACCATTGAACAAATACATAATGTCAACATGTTAATTGAAAAATGTACCGAATACAACGTTAAAATTCACCTGGCATTCGTTGACTATAGCATTCGATTCTATAGAATTATGGATCATATTCCAAGCTATGAATAACGCGAGAATAGACTCGAGATATAGGGATCTTCTGAAATACATTTACGAAAATGGAACCCTACAAGTTAAAAGTGGGGAAGAACTTAAAACACAAAAGATACCTATTCAGCGAGGAGTAAGACAGGGAGATACGATTTCTCCGAAACTTTTCACACTAGCGTTAGAAGATGTTTTCAAACAAATGAACTGGGAACAAAAAGGAATTAACATAGATGGCAGATACCTTAGCCACCTTCGATTTGCCGATGACGTAGTCCTGATAAGCAACAACCTGGACGAACTTCAACAAATGCTAACGGAGCTGAAAGAAGCTTCGGAAGGGATAGGACTGACAAACTATCTTCAAAACGAAAACCTATATTGTATGAACTCCTTTTTCAAAAAACCAGAGAGTCGTAGATGGACATGGAAAAGCCCTGACCAGAGAACCAGAAACGAGGTCGACTTTATTATTACCAATATAAAGTATATTGTTTCCGATGTGAGTGTTTTAAACAAATTTGACTTGGGTAGCGACTAGAGACTCGTTTGAGCAAAGGTTAACATGAACATCAGAAAAGAAATAAATAAACTAATACAACCAAAGCGTTTTCCAACTTTAGAGGAACTAAAACAAAACGAGGGCAAATATCAGGAGGTCCAGTTTAATGCAGTATAAACCCAACCGGCCACGTTTACCAAGAAAGCCAATACGGCGGGTCCTGACATCATTATGGCAGGATCGACCATTCTTTCATCCTCGTAAATCGTACTACTGAGTATCTCGGTCAATATGTCCTGGCATGTCGCAGAAGCTTGGTGCGCTATTTCGCAAGACAAAACTGTATACACCGCAGCAGCTGCTCTTGCTCTACAAAACGCAAATAAGACCGCGCTCAGAATATTGCTCACACGCCTAAGGTCCCGTTCGTTGTACAACTGGAAACACCTAGAACATGGCTTTACGAGGACTTCTTTATCTGGCGCACTGCATAGGTGTGAAAATCACTCCTAGGACATCCGGTATCCACAAATTATAACCTACAGATATAGAAGAACCGTGTCAATCAACATCTTCGCACACGCACCGCTCAGCGAGTGCCATAGGATCTCCCTTTAGTGTGTGTGTCATTGTCGTAAAAAAATAATGTTTTTTTGAGACTTCTAATAATTAATATTTGGTACAATGTACATATGGCCTATTTAAGTTAAAACCCATATACTTAGCATCTGCTAGCAACTGTTTACAGTACAAAAATGCTGATAACTGTAACAATATCCTAGTAGGAATAAGCACAAATCATATATTTCTTCGATGTGCAATATTGAGAGTTCTTTACGATATTGTACCTTAAAAATGCGGTGAACATATTAAAAGTTTAATGCTCTTTGTCAGTTCGATCTGAATTTTCAATCAGGCCCTAAATGAATGTTGGGGACGAAAAGCTAAATTTGCACAAAAATGAGAGGTTAAACATTAGGAATCCATGTTCAAATATTATCAGATGCATCTAAATATTATATTTAGTCCTCAAGATACGCTGGATGCTATTGAGAGGTTCTAAATCAGGGTTATTCAGTGAGTGATTGCACATAACAGAAACCAAATGATATTACTTAAAAGAGCAGAATAACCTGGAAGGTTTATTATCCTAACTTACATTTTGATAATGTGTTCTCATAAGTTAACTATCGAGTTAGAAGATTTTTTTCGTTTTGACGGAACGAATATCACAGATCATCATGCAATAAGATGGGAGTGTACCAACAAGTTCGTGCCAAATAATATCGTTTGACTTGGGTGAATTAGAATTTTATGAGCCAAGGATGTGGGTATAATTTGACCCTCTCATAGACAATAATAAAAATAAAACAAATTATCTATTCACAGAGAAATCGCTAAAATACATTTACCAAATTAAAACGGTGCTATTTAGCAATTTTAATTATACGGGTCAACCTCGTAAATTTATCAATTTAAAACATACATCTAAAATATGTCTAAAGCTCATTTTCCCATTTTTAACTGCTTTGGTTATTGAAATGCAAATCACTAACTATTTGAAACTTATGTGGGTGGCAATTCTCAAGATTTTCCATTGCTTTAAGCTTAATAAAAACCTGTCTCAGGCACAAGTGGCATTCTTCTTATTGCAGATATGATCTCCAGACGTCAGCTTATTTCTTTGAAACAGGTGGTAGGGTATTTAGGTTCATGATGAAATTTTATTTCTTTTTAATGGATTCGGTATTTTGTACTCAAACTGATAAAGATCGATTCGAGCTATATAAAGTGTTATAATAAAGCTAATTTGTGTCAAGAAGCTATATTGTAACAAATATTTAAGTGTAGATAGGTACTTATAATTACGAACTTTTTACATTGAAGTGCAAATCTTGCTCGTCCTCGTCGCAAACAGTTCTATATCATCTTAGTTATGTACCGGGTGTCTCACTAAGAATGACTCTCGTCCGTATCCTAAAAACGTTAGTCGCAGGGTTTAAGGAAAATAAAATTGTAAGAAGAAATGGCCATGAGAGATGGCTGGAAGTTTTATTTTGGTTAGGGTGAAAGTAAAGAAATATTTCACATACTAACATCGTGATCCTCGGAAAATTTGTATTTTTTAATTTGGCCTGTTTTGTTCTGTCTTTGAATATGTAGTAGTAGAGGAAGTTGAATTTTATTTATTTTAAATGCTGATAACTCCGGTTCCGGTTAACGGAATTCAACATATTGTTCAAAAACCATTTGAACATATGTTCAACTCTAGCGATTTAATTCGTATTATATTAATACTGTGTATCGCATTCCAAACAATGTCCTTTGAAAACTCGCGGCGACACTCTAAGCGCCATCTCTTGTCACAACGTTTATTCATCATCAGTTTATCTAGAAGCAGAGCTGCTTCAAACTATGCAATCCACTTATTTTAAAACACAAGCTAGCATCAGACCAATCAGAGTGGTTCCTACGGCGACTACCGGAAACAGTCAATTTAGCGTCCCTAAAATTCCGATCTATAATAATCGAATTTTATAAAAACTAGTCAGCAGATTTCGACCAGGTTTGTGTTAAAATTCATAATTTTTATTTAGGCAACCAGTGATGTTAAGTTTTTGTATAATTTCTCTATATTTACGGAAGGGATATTTTAGGAGGGCGGGTAAGTTCACCCTCCAAGAGAGAAAGGCCGCGTCCTCACCTTCTTGAAAACAATTGTTCCCCAACTCTCTCGCAAGCAAGTCGCGATAATACGCGCTCTCCGTGGCACTCGGTCTTGGGAGATTTATTTCCTGACGCTCCCCAAGTAAGTCGCGATAGTACGCGCTCCTCGTGGCACTCGGCCATGAGAGACTTGGTCGCCGACTCTCTCCCAAGTAAGTCGTGATAGTCCACGCTCCTCGTGGCACTCGTTCATGGGACTTGTTCCCTGATTCTCTCACAAGTAAGTCGCTGTAGTAGGCGTTCCCTATGGCACTCGGCCATGTAAGTGAACTCACTATTTCAAGTCTCTTCTTCTTCTTCTTCCTCATATTGTAGGCCTTATGCCTGTATTTTCCAACTTAATTATCTTGATATGTTGAGGTCCATGACTCCACCCATCTCTTTGGAGGTCTTCCGGGGTCTTGTCCATGGTCTTCCATCTCTAGCGATTCTTGCCAGTCTTCCCTCTGTCATCCTGTCCACGTGGCTCTTACAGTCCCTTCTACGTTTGCGTCCCCATCTGATGATGTCTTTCACTTCACATTCGTGTCTTATGTCTGTGTTTCTTTTTCTGTCTCTTAGTGTGTACCCTGAGATGTTCCTGAGTATTTTCATTTCTGTTATTCGTAGGGTGTTTTTTGTTCTTTTGTTGTCAGCTCTTGTTTCTATAGCGTACGTTAGTATGGGTCTAACACAGGTTTTATATATTTTGATCTTAACTTTTTGCTCATGTTGGTGTTATTCCAGATAATGTCCCGAAGTGCACCTGAGATTCGGCTGGCTTTATTGGCTTGTTCTCTTACTTCATTTGTTGTCAGCTTTTGTTTCTATAGCGTATAGGTATGGGTCTAACACAGGTTTTGTATATTTTAATCTTAACTTTTTGCTCATGTTGGTGTTATTCCAGATAATGTCCCGTAGTGCACCTGAGATTCGGCTGGCTTTATTGGCTTGTTCTCTTACTTCATTTGTTCTATTTTGGCTTGAGGTAATTTGTATGCCTAGGTATTCGAACGACATGACTTGTTCTATTGTTTTATTTTCCAAGGCAAGTTTACATCTCATTGGTTCTTTGGAAATGACAAGGGCTTTGGTTTTTCTGGTCGATACCTGCATGTTGAAGGTTTTTGCTTTTACATAGAATGAGTATAGAAGCCGTTGTAAGTCGTCCTCATTCTCCGCTATAATTAGGGCGTCATCGGCATAACAGACGATTTTGATTTCACTTGTTGTGAGTGTATATCCTCCCTCTGTAATTTTAACCTGGTTTATTATTTCATCCATTATTAGATTGAAAAGGTGTGGGCTTAAGGAGTCTCCTTGTCGGATTCCCGTTGGTGTTTTTATTTCTTCTGTCATCTTTTGGTTAATCAATATGTGGGTAGATGTATTGTGGTTTAGTTGTCTTATAACGTCTATTACGTTTTTTTTTCTTAAAAATTTCTGTCACGTTGTTTAATCTCACCCTGTCAAATGCTTTGGTGAGGTCTATAAAGCACATATATGCGGACTTTCCGTATTCTATAGCCTTTTCCACTACTTGCCTGACTATGAAGATAGAATCCATGGTTGACCGATTCTTCCTGAGCTCTTGTTGTTCTTCTGATATTTTTACATGTTCGCTAATTATTGTTTCTATGATCTTCGTAAACTGTTTCATGACTGAGCTTAGTAAGGTTATGCCTCTTTAGTTTTCTGGGGGTTTTTTGTCCCCTTTTTTTGAATATTGTGATGGTTATGCTCTTTTTCCAATCATTTGGGACATTTTTGGTTGTTAATATACTGTTAAATAACTTTGTAAGTTCTGTCATTAGCTGGTGCCCCCCATATTTCAATAACTCGTTTGATATCTCATCCAGTCCAGGTGCTTTTCTGTTTTTAATCTTCTTCGTCTGTTCCATCGTCATTCTTTCGGTTATTTCGGGAGGTTCTTCAGCTTCTTCGCCTTCTTCAATCTCGTTTCTGTTTTCCTCTTCGGGTATATCTGTGTACAGTTGTTCAAAGTAGGTTTTCCATTGGAGTTCATCAATTTGTAGTGTTTGTGTATATTCACGATTTCGAGTTTCCAGTAGGTTTTCCATTGGAGTTCATCAATTTGTAGTGTTTGTGTATATTCCACGATTTCGAGTTTCCTTCTTTTTAGCATTCCCCATACCTTCCTTTGTGTTCCGTATAGGTCGTACTCCATTTCGGAGGTAAACCTTTCCCAGAAGTTCCGTTTTATGGTTCTGATTTCTGTGTTAACTATGTTTCTTGTTTGGATGTACTGGTTCTTTCCTTCCGGTGTTTGGTTA
>MU191439.1:2752-35738 GCA_016904865.1 Pissodes strobi
TTAATTAATCTATATATATATATATATATATTTTAATTAATCAGTAATATATTTAGAAATATTTCGAGCTTCTTTACCCTTGAAAAAAATCATTTTAACAATTATTCATTTATTTGCGCTATATTAAATTAACTGATTATAATATAAACTGCTGTTCACTTCAAATGCATAGGAAACATTTCTGGTCTAGCTTTTATTGTACCTATCTCTAAAACCAAAATATATTTCTTAATGAGGTTTTCAAAATACAGAAAAAGCTACCGAGTGTTTTTAGTAGTGTGCATAATTCGTACTTATGTAGGGGATAGCAAATATATTTTGTAAACGAACATTTGTTTTCTTTTTTTATTTGTTATATTTAAATGATCCTTATCTCCGAGAATTTTTTGATATTTTTAGGTTAGGAGGTACGTACATTAAAACTAGATTAAAAATTGTTCGTATGCACTTCAAGTGACCAGCAGTTTAGATATAAATACGATCACCCTTTCTCTTCGTGTGATAAACCTGTATTATTTTAGTGTCGCTCCTCGAGTGCGTAGGAGGAAAATATAATTTAATTGTATAAGGCGGAACCTTCTGTTTAGTACTAAAAATAATGCGCTAAGAGAGATGTCGCAAAAAATAACTGTCTCGCACGTTATTAAGATTTGATAGATGATGCGAGGGGGAGATCGATCTATATTTCGTACGAGAAAAATAGCTAGTCATCGGTTTTCGATTTATAATTAATTGTTTCTTGACACAGATAATGTTAGTTAAAGTCTTTATAAATTAATATTAATTTAAAAGGATTTATATGCTTTCTGATATAGAAAGGCCAACTGGACGAGAGGATCATCATATTTTATGTTCAGCAACACAGACGAACTGTCTCGTCTCGACAAAATATTACAGAATGACATTTGCATTTAATTTTTGGAATTCATTCGAAAAAAGAAGCATTAGGATATAAAACAAAAATTCGAACAACATTTCAACTTTTCCATGTCTAATGATTTGGGATACCCAAAACTTCTGCAGAAGATTGAAACGATTTTTGAAATGCTTAATAGCTATTACAGTATAACTGGATATATATTCCATTCAAAAGAATTTTGTAAAAATTTAACCTTAATATTTTTGTCATTGCAAATTCTCAATGTCAATGTATCCTTTTTAATATTTTTTGTTAATCGACTAGGTGTTTCGCTCGAGACTTCCCTGATTATGCGTATAGTCAAACAGTAAACTTACCGTTCGTGCCTCTATCCCGAAATCCCGGATTACCATAAGTGGTCGGCTCGACGGGCATCGCCGTGGTCGTAGGATCGCCTCCTTCTCTACGGGCGAACAACATGTCGTACAGGGACATAACGAAGAGGGCCGAATTTAGGATTATCGATAGTATCTGAAAAAAAATTATATATTTTATATATTTATTAATTAGGGGACCCTGGGGTCATAAGGTTCAAAATTTTGATGGTTTGACTTTTAATATGCATTAAAAAAAAATATATGGGTAATACAAAAGTATCCGTAAAACTGCAACATAATATGTTATTTGTGAGCTCAAAATTTTTTGTATACGGTTTGAAACCTATTTAGGATAATAAAATCAACAAAGTTCTTATTACCCCACCATGATGTTCTTATTACCCAGGCAGGGTTAATAAGAACATTCTTTATATTGGGCTATACATTTGTTATATGAAAACGCCAGAGGTAATAGGGACTAATCTACAAATAATGTTCTTATTACTCTCCAATCGCCAAAATCGCTCGAACAGTTCAAAAGATATTAGCTGTTAAAAAAATAAAAGTCATATTTGGTTGTTAATTATTTATTTAGTGGAATATAGCGACAATGAGATCTTACCACTCTGAGGTCTGTTAAGATTTTACTTAAGTTTTAGAAAGTGTTAAAAGCTTTAGGAAAATATGTATAGTAAAAAATCTTAAATTTATTATGATATTCATTTTATTTTTCAATTTTTGCTTAAAATATCTAGTTTTAACTTCTTTATGTTGTTGATATATTGAGAAAAATAACATTAAACAACCAACAAAATATTTGTTTTTTTTTTTAATTAAAATTAACAAGTTAAGAATAATACACAAAAAAACATTTAAGAAAAAAGGTTATTTTGCCAAAATATGTTTACATAGTTTTTATTCACTTTTTCTTCAATAGCATGGTAATTCCATGTAAATGTATAATTTAACCCTTCATGAAGCAACTTCATGATGCAAATCTCGTTGTTAGGATTAAGTTTTACTATTCGACCTAAATAGCAATTGTCTGGATTTTGGAAACAAACAGCGTAATATAATTCTTGTTTTAACATTATTTTACTGCTCTTTGTTTGGGCTTTCAAACTGCCTTTAGGAGTGAAGTTGATCAGTGGCATATCATCTTCTGACAAAAAAACTTCAGCCTCAAACTCTGGATTATTGTCTGATGTATCCTGACATAAACTCTCAAAGTCTTCTTCTTCTGTGTCCGATGATATGGTCCGCTTTAGAGCTTGTTTGACATGTTTTCCCTTTTCTTGTTTTGTTCCGCTAGTGGTTTTGGGTTGCTTAGTTATTTTTTTTTCTTTTAACACTTTTTTAATTTTCTTCTACACTCTTTCTTTAATCTCTTCCATCGACAAAATTTCCCCATATTCCGTTGATATGCGCTTTCGTTTTGGTGGTATGATAGTTACGGGCTTACTTTTGCTAATTACGGACTCCCTTACTAGTTCTGCAAGACTTGTGGAGGACTCACTATTTTTGGAAGATGTGGTCGACTGACTATCAGTAGTTAGCTTCTTCTGAATAAAGGTGTTGAATAAGGTGCTTTGTTTACTACTTGGTCCTGGTTGTTGTTCGTCAATAACTAGGTGAGTATGCGGTATTTTTGTTACAGTCACTGGGTCAGCATGTTCTTCATTATATGTTTGGAACAATAAAGATCTATTTTTTATAACACTTAAGACGTCAGTATGTTCTTCATTATCTGTTTGATTCAATAAAGGTCTATCTTCTGTTACATTTAGGACATCAGCATCAACGTGTTTCTAAATATTTTTCAAATCGTGCTAGTGCCGTGGGTAAGAAGATTGACTTTGGAAATCGATCTTTATTGACAGGAAAAAGGCGATGAACGTAGATTCTCTGCCGAAAAATTTTGTGACCAAACTTTTGAAATAGCGTCGACGAATGCATCTTTTGGGAATGTTTGTCTTGAACGATTCTGCCTTTGCAATTTTAATACAATTTCATTTCATCCTCTTTTAATCGCTCGAAAACACGTTTTGTCCAGTGGCTGCATCTCGTGTGTGAGATTTGGGGGAAGTTTTACATGGTTTACTTTATGTGTTAGGCATTTTTCTGCTACAAGTAAAGTAACAGCGTCTCTTGTGTGGCTGCGACACCCATCAAATATTAATGTCACTGGTTTACCTTGTCTCTCTTCTAATGAAGGAATATACTTGATAAAAACTCTGTTAAACCAAGCACCGAAAACGGACCCCTCCATCCACCCTTTTTCAGTGGCATTTATAATTGTTCCTGGGTAGGCGTTGTCTGAATGTCAGGTAGATTGAACATATTTGCCCCTAAAGATTATAAAAGGGGGTAGTTTTTGCCCTGATACCGAACCACAGGCTAGTATAGTTCGCCCAGCCGTTGTTGACCCTCGAAACGCATGCAATTGCATGCGTTTCGAGGGTCAACAGCGGCTGGGCGAACTATACTGATGTTGCTTGTCTTCCACTTCTTGGAATGTTAAGGGATACTCTTTTGGTACCTTTTTCTGCAACTACACATGTGCTTTTGGGTCATGGCAAAAGCCACTTTCATTGCAGTTATAGACAAGATTCCCATCATCAGCTGTATAACCAGATTCGTTAAATCTTGGTAAAATTTGTATACAATAAAGAGATCAGCACCTTTTAGTCTTTTGGTTGATAATTGTTCGCCCTTTCTTTTAGCAAGGTCTGGATGGCGTTTAGGAAAACCTCGGAACCACTCATCACTTGGTCGATCGTCCTTGAATCTTGTGGTAATTTTGTGTTCTCTTACAAATTCCTGCACTAAGTGGTTTCTTCCTTGGTAAGACCTTCCTTCGCCACAATGCCAAGCCCAAGCACTGTTTTAACTGATCTTCATTCTCTGGTGTTAAGTCAGTCTTCCTACCACCTCCTGTGACATTTGGATTTAATTTTCGTTCTAGTTTTTTAGTCAATGTGGACCTTGGGACCTTGTAAAATTTAGCAGCATCGGATTGTGTCATTCTTCCCGATGTTGCTGCCTCCATTGCATTACTCATTGCTTCTTGCTCATATTGAACTCGGCCTCCATCTTCTTTGGACTTTTTAATATATGTACGCAGCATTGTTTTTTTTTTTAATTTAAGTTTTTCACTATAAATCAATAAATCACTACGTTTAGTCTGAGGTTTAGTCTATTATCTTTGCACTCAAAAAACTGTATTTCTATCCCTTATGGATAGTTTCTAAACAATTCACTTATCTGAAACAAAGAAAAGCTATAGTTTTGTTGACTTTTGTTAAGTTTTTATTACCCACAGGTCCAAGTTCCCCCAAATCTATGGAATCATGGGGTAATAGGAACTTGGTATTAAAAGCAAAATAGACTGTTGCCATCAACAACAACCTTTGATATTAACCTTTATTTAAAAGAAAAGCGATATATTACAATATAAAAAGTTATAGATAATACAATAAATAGATTTCTTATGATGCACTATCTTAATTTTACAATTATAGAACTGCAATTGAACACTTTTGTTTAAAAAAATTGGAAGCTCTTTAATATAGAACTATAAATTGTTTTAGATATAAATATGGCAGTTACGAACCGTTTAAGTATTTATCCAAAATTTTTAGCCTTGTTTTGAGTTGAAAAATCTACCCTGGTTTTTATTTTCCCATGTTCTTATTACCCCAGGCTCCCCTATTACAAAAATAAATATAAAAATACACATTATTATTTTAACACAAATTCATGGATTTTTCCTGGATATTTACTGTATTGGATTAAATATAATTTTAAAATTTGTGTTTACAAATTGTCTAAAAAAAAAACGTTTTCCTTTAACATGTAAACCTACATACTATTTAATCCAGTAAGGTGACGAAATTTTAATAAAAAAAAGTCATCAGGGGACACCCGGGTTTGAACCGGGGACCTCTCGATCTGCAGTCGAATGCTCTACCACTGAGCTATATCCCCGTTACGCTCACAGGAAATCTGTGCGTTTATAGCCGGCCACGTCAGATTGATCCAAAATCTGTAACAAGTGTTTACACCTACAGTAGGTGACGTTGGATAGATAGACAGTAAAGGTTATTTTAATAGAGACATATCCCATATTGACGTTACGCTATACGTTAAACGTCCCTTACACGATCACAATTTATAAATTAATTAATCGATCAATGAAACTATGCCCAGGAGCTTCAGGGAAAAAATTAAATCTAATTAAATCGACCAAGAGAAATTTAGGGAAAATATTTTAAAAAATCTAGGATCTGGAAGGCGTCATTGTTATGACGAAACGGTTAATTAAAATTTTCTTAAAACTACGCTTAGGGTAAAATTCTAAAATAATTTCTCAGTTTTAGGCGAAGCGTAAATTTTTAAAATTTTATAATATAAAGTAGTCACAGCCAAACATGTTTTAAAGATGTTATGCTATACATTGTAAGAAAAAAAGGAGATATTCAAATTTTTTGGAAATTCTTCAGATGCGTGCTCTTTTGCACAAACATTTATAAGAGTACGCATGCTAATGAATAAGAGTACGCACTATATCTTTCTCTAAAATATGATTGCACGTCATGTTATATTTGATTGTTTACTAATAAAATGAAAATATTTCATATAGAAAACGTAAGTTTATTGAAGTAATATAAAATTAAAAAACATTCCTTAAAGGAAAATGAAAAACGTATTATCTGCTTAAAGTCGTCACTCTGTCAGCGACGGATGGGGCGGCTGGGAGAACGGGAAATTTCCCGAGGGGCCTCTTACTGTGGGGTACCATGGGGCCCCCACTGCTACAAACTGCAAATGGGTCAGAGGCCGCGTGTTAATAAAGCTTGTTGAGGCCTCTTGATTCTTGGCTCTCGGTCAATAATTATTACTCTACCACTTGGGGGAAATCTAACTCAATCTTCATCTATCCCATATAAATCCAATTTTAATTAAAAAAGTATATAATAATATAGGTAGGTTAGAAACCTGGTATTAAATGTAGCAAAGAACAAAACAATAATTGCAACTGGCAACGCAGCAGTTCCGCTAAACGAGTTTGTCATTACTGTCATACTGCATACTGTGTATCTGTGTCAATTCAGTCTGTGTCTTTGTAAGTTTAGGCTTTGTTTATAAGACAATGGTTTAGGTTAATATATGGATAGTGGATCCAAAAGAAACGATCCGAATTACCGAACGAAGTAACATAATATAACATGATTATTAAAACATTAAGTGCAGTGTGTGTACTGAAAAATAGGTGTATAGAGTAGATACTTACTATTTATTCAAGGTGTAAGTAAAGAAGATATTTTCTTACGGTAAGTGAAGAGCGAAGTGACTGAGTGCTAGGGTTGTCAACTTGTAAAAATTAAATACCCTGAGGCAAGCCAAAATAATATCTGTCGCTGCCGCTCGAATCTCGATCTCAAGTAGGTGATTCCCGGGAATCCAAAGACGCGTGGCGCACGGGGCTCATATATATTATTCTCAAGGATCCTAACGAGTCCTACCGCTTGACGAGTCCTGCTCTGCGCGCATCATAATGTATACGTTTACATTTGTATTGTTTTCACTTCATGCAATGGCCTCCGCTCGCTGCGATCACTCCGGGGCGCGACCAGTTGAAACTAACCCAAGGCATGCCCAAAATCAACAAAAAAAAAGGTTTAACAAACAAAAGCTTAAAATAAAGCAGCCACTGGAATCGAACCCGTGTTGCCGTATCAGAAACACAGCGTCGGACCACTGAGCCACGAGGCCCACTGAAAGCAACTCTCTGGTCCATAGAGACATCTATTTGTCAGAAATGTGTTTAGGATGCCCGCGCAAGCCCAGGACTTGTCAGGCGGTAGAACTCATTAGGATCCTTAAGAATAAAATATATGCGTACGGGGCACGGTCGAAACGTCATCGATTCATTGAAGCTACAGTCTGCGTCGTTGTTGTTAAATTTATTATATTAATTTATATTCAATGTAATTTTATGCTTGGGAGAAAAATTCTAATTATTTTTCTTTATAATATAGTCAAATTCAAAATTGCTATAAAGCGTGAGATTTTACAGATTTTGTTTTAGGGCACCAGGCTAAATGGGGAAGGTTGGCAACCCTATCAGCTCAGTGGCAATTATTAAAATAATTTTGTGGTACAAATAATTGGCTGGCTTTTTTCAAAACATAATTTCGGCATTTATATGCTGCAGAATGTTATGAATATGGTAGTGGTAGGATAAGGGCCTAGCATTTTCAAAGTAGAAAGTTCAATCCCTGCCAGGTGCAAAACTTTATTAGTTTTTATTTTTTTATTCAAAATAAAAATCCTTGTTAAATCGTGTGGATAATCAAAAGGTTATCGATGTTCTCGCTGCTACTAGTAGCTTATTAAAAAGGTCACTTTTATATTAGATTCTACATATACATGTTGGACTTTATAAATCATAATTAGACTTTAGGTCAAATTGTAGGTAGGTCAATATCAATAAACATGTTTTTTTAATTTAATTAGTTTAGTTTTACTTTCACTTACTTAGTGCTGTATATATTTTAATACATAGGGTATGTGGTATGTTTATGTACAAAATAGATGTTCATCATTTAAATTATAAATGCATCATTCAAATTATTATGGTAACAAATATTTAATAGAAAATACCATTGACATCACTCAGTTTTTACATAGGGTGGGGGGCCTCTTAAGATAACTTTCCCGGGCCAGTGAGTAGGGTCCCATCCGTGCCTGCACTCTGAACAATTAAAACAAACAAAGTCCCCCATTACGTTTGTGGTGCAAGATTCATGCCACCAACTGTTACACCAAGAACACATAATCCATTCATCATCTTCAAAAGATTCTGAGTACAATTCTCCATATCCTGGGCAACGTTCATCCTTTTCGACACCTTTATTAATTTTCTTTTTTAACTTTTTTGTTTTCTGAGATTTTGAGCCAGTAACAACTAGTTTCCTCTTTGCGCTTCAATTTTGTCTTCTTCTTTTCCTTTCTTAAGTCCGGCAAGTTCTTCAAGTTCATCCTTGAATGGAGTACTAGAGAGTATTTCGGATTTTTGTGATCTTGATTTAGAGCGATTTGGTTTTTCTTTTATTTGCGGCAAAGGTAAAATTTCTGAAGCGGGGATCGACCGATTTAAAGTCTCTTCCTCAAAAGTAAACGAATTCTTTGATATAAGTACCCCGTCTTCACAGACTATATCAAGGCTGGCAATGGAGGTGTCGCAGGTATCGGAATACTCGTGGAAGGTTCGGGATCACCTATTTCCATCATTGAGCTGGCCATTCTCTGTATAATTGGGTGCATATGTCGTATTAATGGGTGCGTCTGGCGTAGTGATGAGTGCGTCTGGCGTATTAAAGGATGCGTCTGTCACACAGGAAGAGGCAAAATCATCATCGTTAAACTGATCCGGATTATAGGGATATATATCCGGAAGATCTAAATGAGTTTTCTGATTTTCTAATATTGGCGACGCTGGTGTAAGCTTGGTTAAATAGTCCGGCAACTTGCATCTGCGTTATTACCTTTCCAGGGATACTTACCAGCCACTTATCACACTCTCTACTATAAGCACACTTTAATGGGCCAGAGAAACCAACATCCAGCGGTTGCATCCTCTGGCTTGCATGAGGTGGTAGGGAGAGTAAATCAATATGGTTATCCCTGCGGAAGATTATTGCATCTAGATCACGGTGAGATGAATGGTTGTCGAGGATTAACAATACTTGATTTTCGGCACTAGGTTTGCTGTAGCTCTTGAAATGCCGCACCACTGACAAAATAATTCTTTGTTTATAAATCCAGAGTCCGATATCATGTTGCAGGTACCAGTAGGTGCATTTAAAAAGAGCTCATCTTTCATCCTTTTTATGGGAAATATCATGTCCGCGTAACGCTGAAACAACATACCGCTGTAACGAGCTGACCCCGATCTGCACTAGCTACTTTTCCGACCAGTTTTTTGCCTTTGCTGGATTATTAGGGTAATTTATTAGGTACTGTGGATATCCCTGTTTCGTCCATGTTGTATATTGAATTTGGTAGGTAGTTTCTTTTTTCATAAAGGGTTTTAAGATTTTTAAAAAAACCGATCTACCTGGCTTTTATTGAAACCCATTATTCGACCCATTGAACATTTTTCTGGCTGCCGAAGTACTATTTTGTGTCTTTGACAAAACCCTTTTACCCACTACTCACCTGCCATTTTTTTAATATTGCTGAACCTGTGCTGAAGTTTGTCAGCTTCGGCAAACTTATAAGTCGCTATTTTCAAATCTTTCTTGGTAATCCCATAAAATCTAAGATCGAGGTCCCTCACTTGTTGGGCTTAATCAGCCTCCATATCTAAAGGTATATCAGTTTTGAATCGTCCTAAGGAGCTGGGGATGGTTCCTGCTTTTAATCGTTTTCTTAGTGTTGCTTCATTTATTCCCGTGTCCCTGGCTATACTTCTTTTGCTAAAACCATCTGCAATTTTATGCCTAATCTCTTCCATATTGCCTTCGGTGAACACTAGCTCACTTTTTCTTTTGTAACGGCTCATATTTCAAATTTGTTAATCTAAAAAAAAACGTTGATTTTTATGCTATATTCACTAGAGCTTTATTACTTATAAGAGTACGCACTGCAAAGTCTAAGAGCACGCACGGCGTACGCTTATGCATTGCTTACTGCGTACTCTTGTGCATATGTTGATAATTTTAAATTTTGCTTAATATCTTCATTATTAACCTACTTCTTGCTAAATTTTAGCCACACAAACAACAACAATATTTAAAAAAAAACATACAATAGCGTTTACTAACCTGTAACGTTCGCAGGTACCTCACAAACTACTAATTATTAAGCACCAACAATTAGATCGCAAACCCAGGCAAACACTTCTCGGCCATTTTTAAAACAGGTGTGTCGATAATGTAGATTTCTATTTTTGTATCCAGTGTCGTATGCTATTTGGAACCAAGGAGGGCTAGAAGTAAGGAGAGCAATCGACAATGGCCGAAATTCGGATTTCTGGTCATACTTTTGTAATAGTTCACAAGTTTGTCATAGTTGGCGCTGCGATCCCATGCGCTACGCTTTTAACACGATGTCTTATGGAGAATATGTGATTATATCGCGTTTTTTGTTAAAAAACTTGGTGTTAATTGTGTTTTATTACGTTTATGTGATTGACTATGAGTTTGGACAAAGTTAATCTAAGCAGAAGTTGTTGTGTACTTTGCATCATGAAATAAAAGACGTCATTTTGAGAATACAGCTGATTGTTTTTATTTCGTATCAAGAAAATTATGATAAATTTTGTATCATATTCATCAATATCCTCTCTCTGTATGCTTGTGAATAATACAGTAATGATTTCTAATTGTTCTCAGATATTAATTATTAAGAATAACATGTTTTGCTCATTGCAAATGCAAATACTCTTAGAGGTTAGAGGGTAACCTAAAATAAAATTGCGTATAAATATTTTACCCTAATTTCTTGATAAAAAAATAAATAATGAAAAATAATGTGAATAACATATTTTATTAATTTTTTGCACAAACGCCAAAAAATTGTTTATAGAACTAAATTCGTTATATTAAGCAAAATTATTTAACTGATTCTAAAAAGTATGGAAAAACATCTGATGAAAAAAATTAACTACTTTAAGTTACAGCCTCTAAAATTGAAATGGCAACGGGCGACAGCGAATTGAGCAAAATCGCTAACGATTTATTATGCTTACAATTTTTATAGATCTTGGCTGCCCATTCCAAACAGGAATGCTTGACATGCACACAAATAAAATGTTTTTCTTTTAATTTGCCGTCACCGAGACCGCACTACGAGGGTTAAGGTAGAGTTTATACACTAAAGCTGTGGTTAGGGGTTAAATAACATCATATAATACGTTTCCAATAAAGACAAAGTGAAAAATGTCCACTATGTCCATAAGAAACAATGTATTTTTCTTATCGCATAAGACACGGACGCTCTCTGGCAGTGAAATCTTAAGCTCATTTACCGTCGACAAACCATGCGTTTGATCTCCTTTCCTCTAGCCCTCCTTATTTCAGTCTTATTAAGAAGCTGATTTTAAGGAGAATCGCTGGTTCCTATATAATTTCTCAGAGGACGCTGTTAGATAGATAGATTGATGTGTGGGGGAAGCGTCATCGCTTTTGTGTCATTGCAACCCTTCTTGTACTTAGAGTATTGTGTCCAACCATGTTTTCTTGATCAAACTCCAAAGACTCGACAGTGGCATGGTGTAGCTTAACGCGTCTGGATTGGTTGTCCCCGCAGTTTCGAAGCGCAACCTGGAAAATCCTTCACAGACTTGACGATACTCCGAGAATATCATTTTCACATAGAGACCTTGTCTACGATGTTAAGGGCTCTTTGGTTTCTTTCCGATATAGTGACGGCGTTATGATATCCGTAGCTAGCCTCCAATCTTGCTTCGTTGGCTTTCTTTTAGGCGGCTCTTCGAGCACTGTGGTTTCCGTCGACGCTGGAAAGTGGGCTTTAATGAGAAGCTTCAGACTTTCTTCGCATGTTTTTGTATATTAGTTGTCTTCTCCATTCAGGAGTTCGACTAAGTTTGTACAGTTTCCTTTTGTATCTTTGCACAGGTGGGAGTCTAGTTTAGCTTTAGCAGAATATCCTCCATGAAACTCTTTTTGTCTTGCAGAATTTTTTGTTGTATTCCGTAAGGACTACCCTATATAGATCCCATTCATTTGTCTTCTTGGCATTTGTGAACAGCCTTCTTACGTTCTCCCGAAGCTTATTAACCCTATCGTAGCACCTGGTTAGTTTCCTTTTCTTGAACCCCCGTAGCGAGCGAAGCGAGCGGAGGGTCATGCGGATCGACCAATAGGAGAAGCCGATTTTGATATAGTCGGCTACGCCTGTAAAGGATCTTAAAATGCAACTGCTGTGCCTCTTTTTAGAGATGGATCACGGTATACTGTGTTACCCCCTTGCTTCCAAGTGTCTTCAATTTTCATGATATGCTGTAGGAACAGCTGCTTCCGTCACCTTTTCGACTGCTGTCTCCAAACCTCACGTGTCTTTTGTATCTACTGTGATTCCTTGGAGACCTTCGCTAAGGGATTGTAAGTATCCTTCCTAGTTTGTGTCTCTTGGATTTCTGAACAATACTTCTTTGAGTTGGGACGTTGCATTCATTTCAATTTTCAATTTTCCTTGTAAAATTTAAATGCTACCGCATACTTATCTTAAACGACTCTTGAAGAACGTTCAAATATCCGCATTTTAGGGAAAACCGTGCTTCGATATATTTATTCCTTTTTAAGTTACTTCCAAATTCCAGTTTCCCTTAAAACAAAATTAATGCTATTTATCCGGTAAATCTAGGTAATGAAAACAAAAAAACCGTTTAGGTAGTATTTTTAGGTTACTTGGTGTCTCATTTAAAACATGATAGAGGGCGCACGGCCCAAGCAACTGCTGTGCATTTAAAGATCCTTTACAGGCGTAGCCGACTATACCAAAATCGGCTTCTCCTATTGGTCGATCCATCTCGTATTACAGTATGTCTTCGTGATGCAATCAACTTTTCGCAAGAGCTCTTGTGGTGTAGAGGTTTAGATCGTTGGGTTAGTTTGGGTGGAAAACACGAGTTCGAACCCTGTTGCTTTTTTTTATTTTTTTTAAAGATTATGTTTCTAAATACCTTTTTTTCTTGATTTTGGGTATGTCTTGGGTTAGATTGGGTTAGCACCTGGTTTGTTTCCTTTTCTTGAGCCCCCGTAGCGAGCGAAGCGAGCGGAGGGTCATGCGGATCGACCAATAGGTCGATTTTGATATAGTCGGCTACGCCTGTAAAGGATCTTAAAATGCAACTGCTGGGCCTCTTTTTAGAGATGGATCACGGTATCGATATTACGCAAACAAATGTTCGATATGATGAATATGACGTCATGATCAGTAGAAAATTAACAGTCACTCTTTTATCTAGATATTTGAATAACGTTCTAATCTCTCCGAGTTTTGCTCTTTTTTTCCAACGAAAATATTTTTTTTAAGATTTATTCTAACTAGAATAATTCCTGCTAGCACATCTCTGGATTAGCCTCTCAGATATTTTTATTTTTATCATAATAGGCACTTGAAAATGTAGGTATTGTTTAAGTAGTTAATATTATAATGAATATTAACAAGCACTAGAGCTATAAAATGTTATTATAAATATATTAAGCGATTAACACAAAACCTCAAACGCCGCATGTTCCACACACCAATATTATACATCAAAAGTGTTTTCTTCGTAATTCAAAAACATACCAAGCGAAGATTGTTAAAATAATCATTTTCCAGCTACGGCTGCATTACAAATCAATTCATACTGGCGCCAATATTTACATAAAGTAGAGAAAATGTATCGATTTAATGGCACACCATCCCCGAGACCGGAAAAATGTAGAATTTAACAAAGTGGACAAAGATTTTCAACGTAACCCGCTAGAACTCGACGACAAGGAAATGTTTTATACGTAAAATTAAACCCATTTGCAAAATAATATAGGGAAATGATTATGTACCTGTTATTTTGACAGTTTTTAGATTAGATGCGGTATTCCCAGGAATTGGTTCATTATTTAACGCTTAAAAAATGGCACTAGTAATAATTATAATCGATTTCAATAGTTGCCAAATTTGAAGTGAGAGTTTTTTAGCTTATATGAATGTAAAGGAAATTTCAACTTTCAAAGATTGGCAGTGGGTTTGTTTTAAAAGCAGACGTTTCCAACTCCAATCTTATCTCCATTTCATACCCTGCATGTTGATCTGGTATGGTAGGTAGAAGGGTCGCTCGGCAAAATTTGTCCTTCAACACGTCGACCACAGTTTTATTGATCTTTTGTATATGCCCTTCTATTTTACACGAAAATTCCTATCTCCTTCGAGAATCTCAGAATATTTCGAGGGTTGAGCTTTTGTAAATCCCCCGGTGCCGCAACGGCATTTTCGAGATGCCTCAACCTTTGCCGAGTCGCAGAGTAAGAGCTCTGACGTTTCAGCCATAGTTTTGCAAAATTTGTATTGTTCGTCAGTGGTTTTCCCCATTTTCTTGAGGTGACACCTCCAGGGGCCATTCCCAGTGAGAAGGTCTACGACCAGTTTTGGCTCATTTTTTTTGTCGCTTAAGAAGCTTTTTTTGTATAGTTAGGCGAGTGAGAGGTGAGTCTCTTGACCTGTTTCTGCCCAGGTGCATTGGCCCAATGTGTCTCTTTCAGCTTTTTCTCCCAATTTCTGAGTTCATTCATTACGTGCCCTCTAGTGATGCCACAGAATGGTTCAGACCCGCAAAAGGCAGTCTATGCGAGCTGGTCAGCGGCTTCGTTGCCTTCCACACTCTCATGCCCTAGTATCCACATTAAGGTGAGTCTGTTTTTATTTGCCAGTTGATCTACAGCCATCCGACAATTTCACACTAGCCACGAGTTGATTCTGCTAGATGCTAGCGCTTTTAAGGCTGCGTGACTGTCTGATAGGATATAGATTTTTGCACCTTTTAGGCCTCTTTTGGCACATGAGATGGCTATATTGATAGTATTTAGTTCTGCTTGAAAGATTGTGGGAGTGTTTCCTAAAGGTGCAGAGATTCGACACCTAGGTCCGTAAACTCCGGATTCCACTCCTTCTTTCATCTTTGATCCATCTGTGTACCAGTCAAGTTGTTTTAGTCTTTCCCCTGTAGTACTGCGGTCTTCAATTACCACTTCAAAGAACCGATCAAAATGGAGTTTTGTTTCCATTTTATCGGTTGGCTTGGTCACCGCCTCTATATGGACGTCCTTCAGAATTTTAAGGTGACCAGTCAGGTTTCCTGACTTAATTTTTTGTGTCTGAGTGACTCTATACGCACTGGTCCAGGCCTCCTTTTTTATGCATATGTATAGGGGAGGGAGGTCAAGTAAGGTTCCAGAGCTGCAGTGGAGCACATTTTCATAGCCCCTGTTTTATACCCAGACAGGGGAGCCTTTGTACACTTGTTAGCTTTCGCCGTATTGTTATTTCCTTTATTTTTACACACCACCCTGCATGTTATGGGGTTACCTAATTTTTTTTTAAATAAAATTGTCTTAAGTTATACAAGGGTTCTTAAATATCATATTATTAATTAGTGATTTTATTTCATGTTAATCAATAAATAAATATTATGCAAGATAATCATATTATAATTTTCTGTATCTACGAAATATACAAAGCATAATATGGGGAAATACTTACTTCTATGTAGAACCCTGGCCCTCTTGTCACTTCGAAACCATTTCTTTCGTCGTCAATTTGCGTGGCAAAAAGACTGGCCGCGACAATGGCAAGAAGCGCTGAAAAGTAAAAAAAAAATCGAGTCAGAAATTAACAAAATATAGCGAAAAGACCCACTTTTCATGAACTTAACTCAAAAAACGAAATATTGGAACTTCCATTCTTTGAAGAGCCTCGAAAAAAATCACACAAGTCCATTTTTTTATTTTTTTCCTCAACCCAACAATAAGACCATAAAATTGGGTGAACATCTTATGTGAAACCCTCTGTGCATAATTTCAGGGTTCCTTTTCGTAGAAAATTGAAAAAAGAAATAAATTTCAGACATTTCAAATTTTATTTACTTTATTTAAATATTGTTCTATAGTGGTTACCATGACAAAGTTCTAATAAAAATATAATCGATACAAAGTGCTCAAAAATTGAATGCTCTAAATTCATAATTTTCAACGGCTAATGTTAACCCAAACTAGATGCCCCATCTTTATTTAGGGTATCCCAGAGTGATTTGCCAATCAATATCTTCGAAATGCTATATAATTATAGATAGAAGATAGGACCAAAGTTAAATACATATAGGTATTCGATAAAATAGAAATTAATTTCAGACATTTCAAATTTCATTCAGTTTATTTAAATATTGTTCTATAGTGATTACCATGATAACGTTCTAATACAAATATAATCGATACAAAGTGCACAAAAATTGAATGCATTAAATTAATAATTTTCAACCATGATGTTAACCCAAAATAGGTGCCCCTTTTTTATTTAGGGTTTCCAATAAAGATTTACCAATCAATATCTTGGAAATGTTATAGAAGATAGGACCAATGTTAAATACCTGGGTATTTTATAAAATAGAAATTAATTTCAGACGTTCCAAATTTTATTTCGTTTATGAAATGGTAGGTGCGCCATTGTGGGGCTACCTTTGACCTGGGGCTCTAATTTATGGGGTGATTTTGTGAAAAAAACCGTTTTATGCCAAAATCTCTGCAACGGAGCCTCGGATCGAATATCTGACAAGCGATGACCCCGTTTCAAGAGGCCCAAACCCCCTCGCCTTGGATACCCAAATATATTGAAAAAAATGGGAGAAAATTGAAAAAAACGTACAAAATTGTAAAAAACGTTAATAAAAGCATTATATACCGAAATAAGAAAAATAATAATTAAAAAAAAGTTAGAGAAACGCGGTTTTCGGCGAAAAAAAGGCGAAGGAGTTGAGCTACGAGGTCGGGGGGTGGCAAAAATTCAAAGAAAAAAATGATTTATGAAAAAGAAAGAGAAAGTTGAAAAAAAAACAAAAATAAAATTAAAAAAGTATCGAAACCGGGGGCAAAACTTGAGGAAGAAAAAAGCGTCAGAAAAAAATAAAAACTCAATTTCTAATATCTCTTTCAGTTGTGTACTCATAAAGGTGAGACACATATTTTTTGTATTTATTTCTCGTTTACCAGTGACGTACTTACTTTGAGTTGATTGTGTCAAAAATTTTAAAGATTCATTATTGATTTTTAAAAAAAATCTTAAAAGCGCATAGCTTGAAAACTCGCTTGAAAATAACTCAGATAAAAAGTAGAACTATCCAGGGTGCTACAAATTCGAGTGCATTCATGGGGATCTCGGTAACCGTAAAAGATACGAGGTCGGTCAAATTAAGGTAAAGTTGCTCAATTTGATGCCCAACAAGATGCCGGTTTGAAAAATTATAAACACTTCCGGAGATATCCGGAAAAAATTTAAATTTTCCAAAATCGTTTTTATTTTTTTCTGACATTGTTTGAAAAAATATTTTAAAATAAATAACACTTTTTCATTGCCACTTTTCCCCTCTACAAGAAGGCATTTATCCATTTCAAATCCGACGTTTCATCTCTTGCAACCGTCATCAACTTAATTTTTTAATACGGTCTTGGTTATTTCTTTTGTTTTTCGTTGCCTTTTAGCCTCCTTAAGGCAATGACTTATTGCAAACATAAAAAAACGTAATTTTATGAAAAATTTATCCTAAAATATATGAATCGCTCATCTCTGTCTAAAACATTATTTTATTCATAAATCCGTCCTTATTCAATGCATTATTTTTATGGAAAATGCGTACTTTATTTCGCCTGAAAAACTAGGATGCCGTTGGCCAATGTTTCGGAAAATCTAGATTTGGGGGATACATTTCTTAAAAGGTTGGCCAAAGAAAACCTATTTTTTTTTCTTTCTGGGCCCATACCGTCAAAAATCAAATTCAATATTATCGTTTATCTAGCCCAAATTTAAACATAAAAGTATAATCGAAACAAATTTTTCAATGCGTTGAATAAGGATGGATTTATAAATAAAAAAATGTGTAGGACAGAGATGGACGATTCATACATTTTTAGGGCGGGGTTTTTCATAAAATTGAGAATTTTTTAAAAGTATGTGTGTGGCAACGTCGCTGAAAACATTATCTTTACTCGCATTTGTTTATGATTAAGTTTTTGTGTTTTTGTTTTCAAATTAATGTAAACGTGAGTAATATGAAATATTATAACATTTTCTTATTGAAAAAGTACCAAGCATTTGAAAAGAGTCATTGATTAGTACAATAAATAAAATAAATGCCCACTCCTTTTTTCCCGCCAGAAACCTGACATATTAATTTAAGGTTAACTTCCCATGCATGTGATCTTCGCTGACCAATAGCATTTGTATCATAGGAAAAGCAGAGAATCCATTCGAAGAATACAATTTACACTGTTGTCACTTTGTGTAAGTCTTCCTTAAATCTGATGTAAAATATCGTCATGCGCCAAATGCAAGAGTCAATGTATTTTCAAAACTCGCCCTAAAGAAGACGAATTGTATGGATCCCCCTGTGATTATTGCAAATTGATTTTCTGTAAAAACTATGCTGAAATCACTACTACAGAATGCCATGCAATGGTACTAACTAAAAGAGTACTAATCTTTTTTTGTGAGAAATGTAAAATTCTCCTAAAGGATTTACCCAAATTCGAAAAAGCTTTGGAAAAAGTAAAGACGGAATCCAAAAAGAAAGATAATATCATCGAGAGTCTAAGGGATAAATTGGAATCAAATGAACAAGATCTTGTTAAAAAAAATAGAAGATCTCTCAAAAGAAATCCAAGCAAAAAATTCCTATATCACAAGGCTAAAGAGGAGGACTCAAGATTTTGAAGAATCAGTATCGACAGCTGAACAAAAAATAAAGTTAAGTGAACTAAATAAGGAAATACTCAAAATTATGGCTAAAAATAAAGAACTAGCAGTAAATATAACAAATCTGGAAACCCTTAGGTTTTGAATGGATGGGGAATTAAATGAGCTTAAGTCCTAACGAGGTAGTATGTTAACGATATTTACAGGGGAAGACTCAAGTGATCCCGCTTGCTATCGACCTATATCCTTACTCCCCACATTATCGAAAATAATAGAAAAATTAGTGAAGACTGGAATGCTCTCTTTTATTTCAAGGTACAAACTACTTAATAACTGTCAATGGGGATTTCAAAGTTCAAAGGGTACAAGGGATGCAATCTTTAGTTTTCTAGAAAAATTGTACATGGGACTCAATGAGGGAGATGTATCTGTAGCGGTGTTTTGCGATTTCTCTAAAGCGTTTGATTGCGTGAATCGTAAAGCAAGGCCTATTATTCTCTAGAAGAGTATTTTAATAAAATTTTTTAATAGTACTGTAATAGATTTATAGCTTGGTGACAAATTTCTGTTTTCATTGTTTTATTTTATTGATTTTTTATATCTACATCTGTTGTGTGTCTATGTAATTTTATTTTTTACCTAAATAAATAAATCTATATTTTTACTTTCTTGGTTGTGCACGTCTTCAAAAAATTTTTGTCTCTTGTACATATATTTGTTCTTTTAATTTATATATAGTTTGTATTTCTTTTCTTTTAAATACACAATATTCTAGTCATATTTTTAACAAGTTTTATTTTTTGTTTTATCTTGTTCAGAGCTAATTTTTGAACATGTATTTTTTATGATTGAGTTTAAATTGAATGTTATTTTTTGTTTAGTTTTTCTTTTTTCTTCTTAACTAACTGAAAATAGTTTGGTGGTCCTTATTATTTAGTTCTTTTTTTATTTCCTTTATACATTTGTACTTTTTTATTGTACGTTATATATTGACTTTGATGTTATTTTTTACCCTTATTATAAGCTGCCTATTGTGAGGATTAGTGTATATTTATATATCATCTGTTTCTTAAAACAATAAAGCATATTTTGACTTTGACTTTGACGTCATTGGATTAGGGAAGCTAAAAGGCAATGAAAAACAAAAAATTGTATCCTGGACCGTATTTAAAAAAATTAAGTTGACGATGGTTGCTCGAATACGAAACGTCCGATGTTAAATGTGACAATGGCATCTTGTAGAGGGGGAAAAGTGATTATTTATTTTAAAATATCTTTTCAAATAACGGCAGAAAATAATTAAAGCCATTAGGGAAAATTTCGGTTTTTTCGCATATCTCTGGAAGTAATCGGAATTTTTCATATTTCAAAACGGCATTTTATCGGGCATCAAATTGCACAGCTTTGTCATAATTTAACCGACCTCGTATCTCTTACGGTTGCCGAGATTCCCTCCAATTTGTAGCACCCTGTATAGTGACTAATCTGTTTAATTCTCTGGCATCTGATAGATACTTGTCAAATACTACAATCTAGCTGAATTGGCTCCCAAAATAACGAAATCTTTTTATATATATTAACACATTTTTAATCAGGTTTATTTTCACGTATTGAAAATGACCGGAAAGCTTTCATGGCATTTTGCCGCTATTGAATTTTAAGAACTGTTACTTTTGTAAAATACCCCCTATGTCCCCTTATTATATTGACTTGATCCACTGTGCATCGTAGTAGTTTTAATACCAAAGAATCCAATAAAGCCTTAGCTTCCCGGCTTTCTAGAATTGTGACTAAATATGTGTCGAATATATCAGATCAGAGCTTTAAGCAGCTTTCGATAGGCAACAGTAGAAAATTATTAATGAAAACATTGAAATTCGGGTCAACAGCTAAAGACAACAATTCAGATTGGCTTTCATTGAGTACAAGTTTATGGGGTTGAGAGATTTTCGTTATAAGTTCAAGCTTAGGATTTATATCGTACATAGCAGCAGGTATATTATCTGGAAAAAAAGGAATGATATGTTTGGGTCTCATCATCAGTGTTAGGAAATTTATAAAATAAAGTTTGTATTAAACAAATTTCAAAAATAAATGAAGCATAATTTTGCACACATTTTGCACAATTTTGAGCACCGCAAATTAAAATTTTGCACATCCACACAAGGAAAACTAAAATAGTTTTTTATACGCGGAATAAACCGTTACCCCCCCCCCCCCCCACCGTCTATTACAAAACTGAAATTTTTTATGCCACTCGATTCGGTAAATTTTGCACAATTATAAACACCTATTTGCAAATTTTGCACACTTTTCTGGGGAAAATTATGAGGTGTTAAAAATTTGCACACCCCCCCGTTTCTCAAAATGTGGACGAATTTTGATGCTGCTAGGTTCAACTAATTTTGCACACCTATTTTAAGTTTTGGGGGAAGTTTTGCAAATATTTGCATTTTCCCCCCGTTTGTCAAAAAAGTTGAAATATTTTAATGCTGATAAGTTCAAGTAATTTTACACAATTTTGCACACCTATTTTCAAATCTTGCACACTTTTCTAGGGAAAGTTATGAGGTGTTAAATATTTGCATTTTCCCCCCGTTTGTCAAAAAGTCTAAAAATTGTGATGCTGCTAGGTTCAACTAATTTTGCACACCAATTTTCAACTTTTGCTCACTTTTGTGGGGAAAGATCTGAGATATTAAATATTTTCATTTTCCCCCCCCGTTTGTCAAAAAGTTGAAATCTTTTAATGCTGCTAGGTTCAACTAATTTTGCACAATTTTGCATAATATTGTAGACCTATTTTCTAATTTTGCACACTTTTCTAGGAGGTGTTAGAAATTTGCACCCCCCCCCCCCCAACCCGGTTGTCAAAATGTTGAAAAATGTTAATGCTGCTAAACTCAACCAATTGTGCATACATATTTTCAAATTTTGCATACTTTTCTAGGGAAAGTTAGTAGGTGTCTAATATTTGCATTCCCCCCCCCCCCCCCCCCCTTTTGTTCAAATGTTGAAAATTTTAGATGCTGTTAGGTTCATCTAATTTTACACAATTTTGCACACATATTTTGAAATTTTGCACATTTTTCTGGGGAAAGTTATGAGGTGTTAAACATTTGCATTTTCCCCCCGTTGTCCAAAATTTTGTAAAAATTTGATACCGCTTGGTTCAACTAATTTTGCACACCCATTTTCAAATTTTGCACACTTTTCTGGTGACAGTTATGAGGCGTTAAAAATTGGCATCTTAGCTCCTGTTTGTGAAAAAGTCGGAAGAAGTGTTAAAAATTTGACCCCCCCCCCCGTTTCTCAAAATGTGGAAAAATTTTGCTGCTGCTAGGTTCAACTAATTTTGCGCAATTTTTTGGGGAAGTTATGAGGTATTAAATATTTGCATTTTTCCCCCCCGTTTGTCAAAAAGTTGAAATATTTGAATGCTGCTAGGGTCATCTAATTTTACACAATTTTGCACACCTATTTTCAAATTTTGCACACTATTCTGGAGAAAGTTATGAGGTGTTAAATGTTTGCATTTTCCCTCCCGTTTGTCAAAAAGTTTAAAAATTGTGATGCTGCGAGGTTCAACTAATTTTGCATAATTTTGCACATCAATTTTCAAATTTTACACAATTTTCTGGGGAAAGTTATGTGCTGTTAAAAATTTACAGTCGTCCCCCCCCCTCCCGTTTGTCAAAAAGTTGAGATCTTTTAATGCTGCTAAACTCAACCAATTTTGCACACATACTTTCAAATTTTGCACACTTTTCTAGGAAAAGTTATTAGGTGTTAAATATTTGCATATTCCCCCCGTTTGTTAAAATGTTGAAAATTTTTGAAGCTGCTAGGTTCAAATAATTTTACACAATTTTGCACACATATTTTCAAATTTTGCACACTTTTCTGGGGAAAGTTATGAGGCGTTAAATATTGGCATTTTGGCCCCCAGCATTTTGTCAAAAATATTTGCAGTTTCCCCCCCGTTTGTCAAAAAGTTGAAATATTTTAATGCTGCTAGGCTCATCTAATTTTACACAATTTTGCACACCTATTTTCCGATTTTGCATACTTCTCTGGGAAAAATTATGAGGTGTTAAAAATTTTGCACATACCATCCCCCCCCCCCCTGTTTCTCAAAATGTGGAAAAATTTTGATGCTGCTAGGTTCAACTAATTTTGCACACCTATTTTCAAATTTTGCACACTTTTCTGAGGAAAGTTATGAGGTGTTAAATGTTTGCATTGAGAGTATGTGTGCGAAATTGTACAAAATTAGTTCAACCTAGCCGCATTAAAATTCTTCAACATTTTGACAAACGGGGGAGAAAATGCAAATCTCTAACCCCTCATAACTTTCCCCAGAAAAGTGTGCAGAATTTGAAAATAGGTGTGCAAAATTACTTGAACCTAGCAGCATCAAAAAGTTCCGACTTTTTGACAAACGGGGATGGAAAATGCAGATCTTTAACACCACATAACTTTCCCCCGAAAAGTTTGCAAAATTTGAAAACAGGTATGCAAAATTGTGCAAAATTAGTTGAACATAGCAGCATTAAAAGATTTCAACCTTTTGACAAACGGGGGGAAAATGCAAATATTTAATACCTCATAACTTTCCCCAGAAAGTATGCGAAATTAGAAAATAGGTGTGCAAAATTGTGCAAAATTAGTTGAACCTAGCAGCATCAAAATTTTTTAAACTTTTTGATAAACAGGAGGGGGGGGGGGGGGGGGGGGGAGAATGCAAATCCTTAACACCTCATAACTTTCCCCAGAAAAGTATGCAAAATTTGAAAATAGGTTTGCAAAATTGTGCAAAATTAGTTGAACCTAGCAACATCAGAATTTTTCCACATGTTGACAAACGGGGGGAAATGCAAATCTAAAACATCTCATAACTATTCCCGGAAAAGTGTGCAAAATTTTAAAATAGTTGTGCAAAATTGTGCAAAATTTTCCGAATCAAGTGGCATTAAAATTTTTCAATTTTGTAACAGACGGGGGGTGGGGGGACGGTCAAGTTTGCCCCCCGTATAAAAAACAGCTCTAGTTCTCCTTGTGTGGGTGTGCAAAATTTTATTTGCGGTGTGCAAAATTGTGTAAAATGTGTGCAAAATTATGCTTCATTTATTTTTCAAACTTGACCGATCCATTTTAAGGATTAGACATTTCGTTTCTAAGTTTGTTTTCAAAAAAATGGTCATTTATGTTTTTGTTTATTGACACACATTAATTGGAACCTTCCCCAATAAATCCTATTTAAAGAAAAATAACGTACGGAGTACAAATTAATAATAAAAAAAAAACAAACCTGAAATAAGACAGCACATCTAATAAATAGCAAATTGACTTCGCGAACAAACAACTTTCAGAAGGATGCCGGCTCCAATAAATAACTTCAAAACATAGGGCTGAAACTAATTACGTGCCTTAATTGTTTTACTAATGAAATTTATGTCGCAGCGGCAACCGAAGGAGCAATTTCAAATTTATAAGCCGTTTTGTAGCTTGTTTTGTAATGTTAAATGTCACTCCGGAAGTCATATATTTATCACCATCGGTTATATAGGTTTTAACCGTTTTCGGTCTGTGGAACAGACATAAATATTAAACAAATAAAGACTGGAGAGAAATACCATCAAGATACTGTATAGAAGAAGAGAGAAGAAAACGATGTTATTACCTATAGTTAAATTAAAAGAGCAAATATCATTTTCACACAGAAAATGTTCAGGCAGACGATCAATACAAGGTAAGCTTCAAATAGGTTATTGTTACGGTCCCAAGAATAATTAGCACTTAAGAGGACTTAACCCATCCGTGGTAACTGGGATATTTCAATTGGATAACAGGTGGCAACTATATGCACGCATAGTATTTACATAAATTCAGTTAATGAAGTGCTTATTTGTTGAAGTGATATGGTAAATTTTCTCATTCTTCCCGATTTCTCTAATAAATACTTGTCAGTACCAATCCACTTGGCATAGAAATTGTATGAATTATCAAGATGGGATAAAAATGGCTTGTGATTTAGCGCAAGTACCATGTTAGTGCTACGACCAAGAAATGTCAGCACCGGCTTATTTAGTACCTGGATTAAGTGTTCAAAAGTTTAGACGAGAACCGATCATTATTCTAAAATAGAAAATTTCAGAAAGAAAAACCAATTTATTTTCTATTTAGATAAGGCATGCCCGGTTCGACTCCCACGACACAATATAAAAAAGATGGGTTGATAAATCCCCAAAATGTAAGCCGGCTGTTCCTTCCTCAGGGGAAAACGTGTAAAAATTCCACTACATTTCGGTTTACAAAACGGATGGGATTCGTCCTTATATTATCAGCAAACATATAAAAGATCGTTCCCTTGATTAACCTTTTATGATATGGCTGTCAAATATGTAGAGAAGTTGCGTGAACATATAGGTACTTTATATAACCATTTGTTTTAGAGAATGATATAAACTGCTGTTCACCTGAGATGCATACGAAATGATTTTAGTCTAACTATCTAAAACTAAAAAATATTTCTTAAAATGAAAAAATATGTATATATTCGCTTTTCTATGTTCCTCACCTGATACAAACGCCAGCACCACTTTGGTCAGTACCGTTGCGCTGTACTTCATAACCACTTTTTCTTTGGAGCTGATCATGGCTAGTTGTAGCACGCTGAGGAAACAAAACATTCCCAAAAATACTACAGATACGATAGCTACTAGTCCGGCCACCCAAACGGCAACTGAAATACAAGAGAAATGACTAATTAGGGCAATTAAACGTATTAAATGTTGGAAAATTCTCAAATTATATAGAATTTTAATTGAATTTCATAAAATTATGATTAGGAATTTCAGTAGAATTTAAAAATGACAGTACCTATATATAATTGCACTTTGTTCTTGAGCCTTTTTGTATTTTTAATAAAATATAACTTGGCCCTATCCCTAAACAAATAATTTGCCATATTTAAGTGCTAAAAGTTAATGTTATTTTGCTTCTGTCCATCATCAAGCATTATTCCTAACAATAAAGCATCACGTAGTCATAAATTAAAAAGGTAATAACTATTCTTAAGCCACATAATAATTTTTGTAAAATGCATTCAACCTTGCCGGTTTTCCCTGATAACTGACCGATTCAAAGTTCAAAATTAGTCACGACTGAATTTTATTACTCCCGTGTACCTATTAATTGGGTCTAATTATTCGTCATCAAAGAAACAAGGTCAAAGACAAATTGTAGTAAAAATTAAGTTGACGATACTTGTGTGAAGTACGTTTCTAATGTTAAACTAATAATATAAATCACGAAATTAATATTAAGTTAATAAATAAGCTAGATTTATGTAGTAAACAGGATTCTATTAAAGTTATTTTATATCAGTTTAATAAGGGCTGAACAAAATAGTAACGCCCTTGATTTAGAATTTAATATCTTGGAAATGCTATAGAAGATAGATTCAAAGTTAATTATCAAGGTATTTTATAAAATAGAAATTAATTTCAAACATTTCAAATTTTAATCAGTTTATTTAAATATTTTTCTATAGTGGTTACCATGGCAACGTTCTAATACAGATATAGTGGATATAAAGTGCTCAACAATTTAATGATCTATATTTATAATTTTCAACGGCTGATATTAACCTAACATAGATGCCCATTTCTTATTTAAGGTGTCCCATAAAAATTTACCAATCATTATCTGAGAAATGCTATAGAATATAGGGCCAAAGTTAAATAAATAGATATTTTATAAAAAAATAATAATTTCAGACGTTTCAAATTTTAATCAGTGTATTTAAATTTTGTTCTATAGTGGTTACCATGGCAAAGTTCTAATACAAATATAGTCGATATAAAGGGCTCAGAAATTGAATGCCTTAAATTCATAGTTTTCAACGGCTGATGTTAACTCAAAATAGATGCCCCTTCTTTATTAAGGATGTACCAGAGTGATTTCTTCTTCCTTCTTCTTCCGGGTAGCACTATAGTTCTTGGTGGGTCTTGGCTGCATTAACGATTTGCGTCCATCGGTCCCGGTCCAGCATGACCCCCTTCCAGTCATACACCTGCATAGTTTGTAGGTCCTTTAAATCCACCTGAGTCTCGGCCTCCCCAGCGGTCTCTTTCGTACTGGATTTCCTTCCCATACTGTCTTGATCAGTCGGTCGTCAGGTCCTCGTTGGATATGTCCAACCCATCTCAGACGCTGGGATTTTATTGATTTGACTATATCCGGCTTTTGGTATAGGTTCTGGACTTCTGCATTCGTCCTTAGGCGATATTGCTCCATGTTATTCTTCTTAGGATCTCCCTTTTAAACCACTCATTGTGTTTCGTAAGGGCCCAAGTCTCACAGCCAAAGCAGATGATCGGTTTGATTACAGCCTGGTACACCCTCAGCTTTGACACTCTTGATACCGTTTTGGATTGCATGAGGATTCGCATAGCAAAGAAACACCTATTGCCACTATGTATTCGTGCTTTAATCTCTTCGTTGCTATCATTGTTTAAGCATATCGTGGTTCTAAGGTATTTAAACTCTCTGACGCATTCAAAGTTATAGGAGTCCATCGTTATATTCTGACCAATTCTGTCCCTGGTTGATTGGCAGGTGATATGCATGTATTTGATTTTTTCCTCATTGATGTTGAGACCCATTTTCTTACATTCCTTCTCACACTCTTGTCCTGATCGCGTGTCAGACAAGACCTAGTTTGGAGTTCCTAGGTGGTTGAGCTCTGCGGATTTTTCCACGATTATTCGATTATTATTCTTATTCTACGGACTGCTTTTTACCTCCACGGTAATTAGTAAAGGTCATTACAAGCCTAGAGCTAACTCTTTTCTAGTCGCCGGGGACGTAACCCCGGCACCTGCCCTCGATATGGGCGACCAAGATGACGACTGCATGTCCATCAAATCGGTGGACATGCAGATCGAACCTCCAAACGAAATCGTCGAAATGAAAATTCGTATAATTTATAAAAAATTAGCCCTCAACTTTGAAAAGTGCAAGGAGTGTGTCCACCTGGCTGACCCTTTAAAGTCCATTACGGGTAAGACTACCAACTCACTTATTTTGCCCTTAAACAAGGGTATTGACCATTTAAGGGCTAATCATGACTTGCGCCCCTCTGCGAAGAGGGGCGCAAAAGCCAAAATAGATACAGGCCGCGCGAATTACAAGAAAAAGCGCACGGATGAAGACACATCTGGCATGGAGACAGACCCATCGCCCAACTCTAATAATAAAAAAGCCCAAAAAACAGAATTGGTAAAAAACAAGCCCGCACCTACCTTTAACGTAAATGTCGATTTACCTCCTAGCACTTCTGAGGCCCTGGCAGAAGAAAATACTAAAGAAGCTTTCAAAACGCCCTACCGGACAGTAGGGTTTAAGAAAAACGTCAGAGAAGTAAAACTGGACTCTGGAGGGGGTGCAAACGTACCCCTCAATAACAGATTTGAACCCTTGTCAGACATAGACGACGACAATAGCAGCGTACTTTCTAGCGAAAGCGCTAGAAAACAAGTAAGAAGGTCCAGCATTCGCCCAAAGAAGAAAGCTCCAGTACCCCAGAAAACCAAAATAAGTCCTGTACCACCCGTAGTCCTGCAGGGAAAAATACAGTCGCACAAAACCCTGCAGGAGGATATGCAAAAATTGCATATACTTAAATACACGATTAAATATGCGAAAAACAGGACAATCATATACCTTGAGACAGAAAAGGATTGGGCTACCTTCAAAAGAAACTGCGACAATGAAAAACTGCAGTACCATTCATACGCTGACAGGAGTCAAAAAACTCATGCATTTGTCATGAGGGGCCTGGACGCTGAAATAAACATTGCTGACATCAGGAGACACCTAAGCGATGAATATAACCTCGACGCAAAAAATATCTTCCTGATGAAGAAAACCAGGGTGCCACTATATCTGGTCGTCCTGGAAGCCTCATTTACCCTAAAGAGGCTCCAGCAAGAAATCAGGACACTCATAAACGTGAAAATCTCGTGGGAAAACCGAAGAAATGTGAAACCGATCATGCAATGCAGACGTTGTCAGGGTCATGAACATTCCATGACCTATTGTCAGAAAAACTATAAGTGTTCGAAATGCAGCGGGACCCACGAGATCACGTCATGCACAAGTGACGTTGTCAAATGTGCCAATTATGGAGGGCCACATAGGTCGATCGATCAGGAGTGCCCTGTTTACTTATTTAAAATTGAGCAGTTAGCGGCCACTGCGAAAAAGCCACCACAGAAAAACTACGTTCCTGCTCCCTTGCCCGCCACGCCGGCGCCGGCCTGGCAGGGGCAAGGGCGACGAGACCCAGGCCGGGTATAAACGGAAGACCGAAACAACAACCCCAGACGCAACAGACAGTCGAAAGAAGACCGCCACCCCCAAGGGAGAGCTATGACAATGACTTTCCCAACACACTAAAGGCCTCTCAGCAAACTGCACCTATCAGGATACCAGAAACAAGGAACGTTAACGCTAACGCAGTAAGTGGCAATCAAATGACTGACCAATTTAAAAATTTATCTAACGTTGTGGCAGAAATCAACTCGCTGGTGAATATAAGCGAATTGTTCTTCGCATTAGATGAGTTCTGTTCAATGATTAAATCGTGTAATAAAAATAAAATCCAAATAATGCAAGGAACAATTCGCTTCTTCACCACCGAGATTTGTAAATATAATATATAAATGGCTTGCTATAAATGTTTGTCTGTAATGTATTGTCCTGGAATTGCAACGGCATTCGTAATAAACTTGGTGAATTTAAGCATTTCCTGTACAATTCCAATTATCAGATTGTTTTTTTGCTTGAGACGCGCCTCGACCCAGGCAGATCCGTGGGTATAGTTAGTGTCGAACGCTGTGATAGGCTCGGAGCGGGAGGTGGTGTGGTCTGCCTGATACACCGGTCTCTGAGATATAAAAGAAGAATGCGTATAAATACACTCATAGAGCATGTTAGCATCGAGCTGGACGGTGGCCGGTGAATCAGCGGCGGGTACGCGCCTCCCGCTCTTCGCATAACACAGGCCGACTACTTGGCCCTATTACCACCAAACACGAGGTCTGTCCTTGTGGGTGATTTTAACGCAAAACATATCTCGTATGGCGATAGCGCTACCACTCACAAGGGCGTCATCTTGCGCCAATTGTTCGAAGACAATCTTGATATTCTGTACCTAAGAACACGTCATCCTACATTTTACCGTGCAAATTCCAGGCCTTCATACTTGGATGTCGTGATCGCCCGTGGGATGCCTGACATCTCGGCACCTAAGGTCGTTAGCCACCTAAGCTCGGATCACCTTGCAATTAAGATGTGCCTGACTAGCGTCAGGCGGCCGGAAGCCATTGGGACAAAGATCCCATACAGAAATCTTGATTGGAGGGCGTTCCGGGATAGGTTAAACGAGGTGACAGTCATCCCTAAGCAGATCGAGTCCATCCAAGACTTGGAGGCCGAAGTTGACACACTAACCCGAAATATCCAGCACGTCAGAGACGCTATGTGTCCGGTAGTCAGGAGGCAATCTTTTTTAGAGACGCTTCCTGATGAAATCCTAAACCTGATTCATTTCCGGAATCGTATCAGGCGCAGATGGCAGAGAAATCGCGCCGCTATCGACAAACAAAGGACCAACGCTCTGACGGATCAAATCAGGAAGAAGATCCGTAGTCACAGAGACGCGGTTTGGATGAGCTTCGTCAATGGACTCGGTACGGCGGACGGTTCGCTGTGGAAGTTAGCGAGACAGGTCCGCAATACTAAAGCGCAAATGCCTGCCATTCGTAGTAATGGACAGGACTATGTAGGCGACGCCGATAAAGCTGAAGTATTTGCGGACTTTCTCGCTGATATTCACGGCGAAATACCGAACACCGTACCATTGCACGCCCATGTCACGGAGCAAACTTCCAAGTTTACTGGAAGATCATATCCGATACCGCCCTCTGTGATGAATAAGCTTCGTGTGAGTCCGTCAGAGATACGTGGTGCTCTCCGCCGTCTGCCAAAAGATAAGGCTCCGGGACCTGATCAAATCCGGTACCGACTCCTCAAAAACCTTCCCTCCAAGACCATTGTACACTACATGCACCTAGTGAACGCCGTACTTCGTTTGCAACACTTCCCTAGTTCCTGGAAAGTTGCACACGTGGTACTGTTCCCTAAGCCCGGGAAGGATCCCAAAAGCACCGCATCCTATCGGCCGATATCTCTACTCAATACTCTGAGTAAGCTCACCGAGAAGCTCTTGTTGCCCAGGATCAATGAGGCAGCCTCGAACCGCAGCCGGATTCCGTGGCGGGCATAGCACAAATATGCTCGCTGCGAGAATCGTACAGGACATTTTTGACGGGTTCAACATGAGGCATAGCACGTCTCTACTGCTCCTGGACATAGAGAGAGCGTTCGACCGAGTATGGCACGACGGGCTGCTGTATAAGCTCTTCACGGAGCTGAGCTTCCCGTTACATACAGCAGCACTGATCGCGTCATACTTGGCCGGACGTACCTTCTCGGTACGCGTCCATGATACAGGCGGGGGTGCCTCAGGGAACAGTACTATCGCCGCAACTTTTTAGGTATTATATAGCAGACCTACCGTCCCATCCCGATACTTCCTTGGCGTTTTACGCCGATGATACCGCCCTTTATTCCCATGCCTTCACCGCACAGGAGGCAGTAAATAATCTAGCCGCGCACATGGAACGCGTGCTAACTTTCTATAATAATTGGAAAATCCGGCTAAATCCGAACAAAACCGAGTTGGTCCTTTTTACCAAAAAGCGTACCAATATTGTAGCACGGCCAATTAGGGTGCAAAACACCCTTATCCCTCCTAAATCCGATACTAACTTTTGCCGTCATGTGGCATATATACATGAAAAACACTATTGTATTTTCGAAAAGTTGAGGCCTCTTGTCCCGAGTGGTTCCTATTTAAGTCCCGGTAGTAAAATCACTTTATATAGGTCCATCATAAGGCCATTCCTATTGTACGGGGCACCTGTCTGGTGCTCGGTCGCGGAGTGTCATCGAAAAAGAATCCAGATCATCCAGAATAAGTACTTAAGGGCGGCCTTCTCGGCAGGGCCGCGCACCCGGATCAGCGACTTACATGCTTGGTCAGGCGTAGAACACGTCAATGAATACATCGACAAACAGGCATGTAAGTTCTATGATCTGGGAGTGCGCGGCTCAACGAGGACCGCTAACCTGGCGACCTTAAGGTATGACCCGCGGGATGTGCCCAGACATTGCCCGGTACACAGGAAAACGACGGTGTACTACCTACAACCCAGGCCGCCTTAGACGATGGACCTATTCCCATCCCTGATCCTAAAAATCCCGTCAACCTCCCTCTTTTGTGCCCCTGGAACTCTTGAGAAATCGAGCACAGAAGTCAACCCGTCCTAACCCGCTGACTAGACCCCAAGAACAGGCTCCGTCCATCTCGCCGTTTTAGCGAGGTGAGCGGGGCATGTTAAGGGACACGAAACAAGGCCACCTATATAGGTGGCCTTGCACGAAATCGGTATATATATCGTCACCTACACCAAACCCGAGCAGTACACACACTGCGATCGTGCTGCCTCCTGTTCCCCTGTTCCTTGCGGGCGAATTACGGCTACACGTAGCCAAGCATTATGATGTTTGGTTGCAATTCCCACCTCATTGAAATTGCGAGAGCAATCTCTGACCTTTTTGTGTGATGTCTTGTGTGTTGTATGTTGTACTTGTACCCATATGCCAAAGAAACGTGGAATGGGGTTTTTCACGCTGTTTTCCCCATGTTGCCTTTCCCTCATCTTTCCTCCTCCCTCTCCTCAAAAGCAAGTCATCTACTGTTATGCCTGTCGCAAACCATCATTCAACATTCTTGAAGGGCCTGGCCCAAGTAAGATAGATCAGTCTTTTGAGTGCCACTTAAAATCTGCTATTAAACATAGCTGGTAGTATATCAGCCAATTCTTTTAGGCGTGGCGTGTTGAGGGGCCATTAGTGGCGCTATTAAGAGCGCGCGAGGGGCACTTGCATGCTACCTTTCAGAACTAAAGTTATGTGTAGTATATTTTTAAGTGAAATTGTAATCTCAGATTAGTTGAAATCAGCTGCGGGCTTACTCAACTTGTAGACGAACCAACTCGAATCTCAGAGAGGGGCGAATTCGCCGCCCTCCTGGATCTTTTTCTGACCACCAATCCTGACCAGTACAAGGTTACAGTTGGTC
>MU191440.1:0-34952 GCA_016904865.1 Pissodes strobi
GTGACGAAAGCTGCAAGCATCTCGTCCACAGTCACAAATTCTAACTGATGGTAACCGTTCTGACAGTATAGGAGCCACCTAAACTTTTGCAGGCTCATAGTAATCAGTAAATTTTTTACACCAAGCCCATCAGTATTTTATAATTCTTCGTTATTCGGGCAATTTCCATGATAGATGCCAGCCACATAAATGAGTTCAAAGAAAGCACGAATCTCAATTCAGTTAGTTGCAGTTGCATCTCTTTTTCGAGCAAAATTATTATTAACAAATTCAATGTAATCGTTGGTGTATTCCAGGAGCAGTTAGTCTCGTTATTTAAGGAATGTCCCCATTTTTCCAGTGGCCTTAGGAAGTTTCTGGTTGCTAATGTTGACACACGTTTGACGATGTTCTTTTGCCGTTTAACGATGATGCATTGCTGTGGCTTCTTCTACTACTTGTCCATGATCAGTGATAGCTTTTAAATTCGGAATTTTCGTAGCATATTTGGTAATTTTTAATGCTTTTGACGCTTTCCTCCTCAGCTTCCTGGAAGAAGTATCCCATATTGTTTTCCAAAACCCCACGATGTTAAATTTTACATATTAACATTCAGTCCCGCCTAGTTTATGACCGTTTATGTTGAATTATTTTCGAGTGCAATACACTATGTTTATAATTTGCGACGTAATAATATTACTAATAATAGTACCTACGTCACGTCGTGAAGGTCGAGCCATATCTCTTAAGTTCATATTGCCTCTATTAACGCATATTGTTCGGAGAAATGAAAGGCTATTTCGCTTGAATTATTACGAGATTATGCCGAATGCTGTTAAAATGTTTTACGTAAACGCGATTAGGTAATGACGGGTCAACTAATTTTTATAAATACACGTAAAACTAGAAAATGTATAAAATTTATCGACGATATTCCAATGTTTTTAGGTTTTAATAAAATAGAACTGTACAGCAAATACATATAAGTTCAAATTACTGAATGCGCCTTTGTGTTTTACACTTAAAAATCAACCTAAATATTCTGATCCAAAAACCAGAGCAAGTTCGTACATAACCATTTTGGTTGGATCAGCCAATTAGAAGTTTAAGTTTGATTTGCCCTCTGCCTAGTTCAAGCAGTATGATTTCAGTTCCAACGCTATTTTAAGGAATACGTTTACAGGGTGTAATAGAAATGCGCCTTTGTCTTTTACACTTAATAATCAACCTAAATCTTCTGACCCAAATACCAGAGCAAATTCATACAGACACATTTTGGTTCTTCGAGCTGGATCAACCAATTAGAAGTTTAAGTTTGATTTGCTCTCTGCCTAGTTCAAGCAGTTTGGTTTCAGTTTCAACGCTATTTTAAGTCATGCGTTTAGACGGTGTAATAGAAATTCAAATTCTGAATGCGTTTTTGTCTTTTACACTTAAAAATCAACCTAAATCTTCTGATCCAAAAACCAGAGCAAATTCGTACATAAACGTTTTGGTTCTTCGAGCTGGATCAGCCAACTAGAAGTTTAAGTTTGATTTGCCCTCTGCCTAGTTCAAGCAGTGTGATTTCAGTTTCAACGCTATTTTAAGGAATGCGTTTACACAGTGAGAAATTCAAATTACTGAATGTGCCTTTGTCTTTTACACTTAAAAATCAACCGAAATCTTCTTACCCAAAAACCAGAGCAAATTCGTACATAAACATTTTGGTTCTTCGAGCTGGATCAGCTCATTAGAAGTTTAAGTTTGATTTGCCCTCTGCCTAGTTCAAGCAGTATGGTTTCAGTTTCAACTCTATTTTAAGGAATGCTTTTACACATCGTAATAGAAATTCAAATTACTGAATGCGCCTTTGTCTTTTACACTTAAAAATCAACCTAAATGTTCTGACCAAAAAACCAGAGCAAATTGATACATAAACATTTTGGTTCTTCGAGCTGGATCAGCCAATTAGAAGTTTAAGTTTGAATTGCCCTCTGCCAAGTTCAAGTAGTATGATTTGCATTTAAAGACCTTTTACACAAATAGTGCACTATGTAAAAATCGAGCTCTCCTATTGGTCGATCCATCTCGTATTACGATATGTCCGCGTGATGCAATCGATTTCTATCAAGAGCTCTCGTGGTGTAGAGGTTTAGATCGTTGGGTCTCACTTGGAAAACGCGGGTTCGAACCCGGTTGCTTTTTTTATTATTTTTTAAAGATTATGTTTCTAAACAGCTTTTTTTCTTGATTTTGGGTATGTCTTGGGTTAGATTGGGTTAGCACCTGGTTAGTTTCCTTTTCTTGAGCCCCCGTAGCGAGCGAAGCGAGCGGAGGGCCATGCGGATCGACCAATGGGAAAGGCCGATTTTTATATAGTGCACTATTTGTGCAAAGGATCTTATAATGCGTATGATTTCAGTCTCAACGCTATTTTAAGAAATGCTTTTACAAAGTGAGAAATTCAAATTACTGAATGCGCCTTTGTCTTTTACACTTAAAAATCAACCTAAATCTTCTGACCCAAATAACCAGAGCAAATTCGTACATAAACATTTTGGTTCTTCGAGCCGGATCAGCTATTTAGAAGTTTAGCTTGATTTACCCTCTCTTTCTAGTACCAATGCAGTGATTACAAGATCAAAGCGTTTTCCCTCGCTTATGTAGCTCCGCCCATTAACTGTCACTTTTGTGCATTCCCATAACGAAACTGTGCGGTGGATGTACTCTGGCACCAATGCAATTGTTGCATGAATTCAGTCAACTCGGCGTACTTAATGAGTGCGTTTACACGGTGTAATACAAATTCGTAAAACAACTGAAAGCGTTTTAAGAATATCAACGATTTTTCTTACAAAATGCTCCTCAAGTTGCAGATTCTCCATAGCTTCTAAAAAACTGCCTTTTTCCGATTTTTCAGAGTGATGTTGAAAAAAAAACAAGATATCGAAAAACTGAAATTTTAATAAATCCTAATCTATTTCTATACAAAGAAAAAACAAAACTGTAGCCAACAAAAATAGATTATATATCGCAAAAAAAAACAAAAACTAAAAGAAACTCCTAAATAAGAAAGTCTGATATACAGAACTGTAACAAAACACACAAAACATAATTAGAAAATAAATAAAACAGAGCAACAGTTCTTTTATATCATTTAAAAAATAATACGAATAACACGAAAAAGTCCTAAAAACTAAAATTTTAACAAATCTTAAATTCTATACAAAAAAAGCAAAGCTGCAGCAAACAAAGATAGATTATACTACAAAAAAAGAAAAACTAAAACTAACTTCTAAATACTAAAGTCTGATAAACAGAATTCTGACAGACAAAAAACGCAAAACGTAATTACAAAATAAATAAAAAGGAACAGTTCTTATACAAAACCAAAATAAAATAATATATAGAAAATAAGTAAGTCAGTAATTCAGGCAATCCTTGCTGGAATATTTGTTTATCGATCTTCTCATCTAAAAGCTTGTTTCTAATTATTGCAACTAATTTTTCTACTGTTCTACATATTAATCTATTTTTTTCGAGTGAATGAGTTGAAATGTGGACCAGTTCTTGAATTTTTCCAATTTGAACTATTTTTTTTTTCGAATTTGAAAAAAAGGCTTTTTTAAAACATTATATTATAATCTGGTGAAAAATTATGAGATGGTGTGAGGATTGAAATAAATTAGCAACACTAATAGTCTTGTATAGCACCACATGCACAGTTTTTATTGTGGTACTCTTCATGGTTTAAGTTGTTTGTCAGATGACTTCAAGGTTTTCAGAATCACTGAATCTTGTTTATGAGCTGTGGTTAACAAAATTTTATAAAATATTTACGTCTCGATTTGCATAAAAACTCATTAAACGCAAACTACAACTGATGCGAAAGCCGTTAAAACGTAAACACAGTTTTTTTTAACGGGTGAATTATAAATCATTTTTAACCAAGCACCAGTAAATATTGGCTAAGAAGGTACTCGGTGGTTAACACAACGCGAAGATCTAAATGCTTTTTTACAACTGAGCTGTCTGGGATCTGATCCTGGGGGCGCCTATGTCTTTAATAGTTGTGTTTCTATAATTATTATTAGAGCGGCCGGCACTAAGAAACTAAAAGTAGCTATAAATTTAATTATAATTACTTTATATTTTTATTCTGACTATGCTTCAATGATGATTATTTAATCACCTTGATTATTACCATCTTTAAAGTTCAATATCGTTTATCCCCTGGTACCACACAGATCTAATCCATTTGGAATTATTGTTTGGATTCAAGAACCAAAGTTTTGCTATGACGTTTTGGTGATCGTTTCAGTATTGCACATTTATTATTTATTAAGAACCTTTAACCTTGCATTTAAGTGCAAAAAAATAAGTATTGTATTTCGTTATAACTAAATAAATGATTTTAATGGCGCAGTGTATTCGTATGTTAACAGCATGTGTTAATGGGAAAATCATTATAAAAACATCGATGTATATCTCTAGTATCGTTAGAAAATACATATCTACAACTAATTTAGAGAAACATAAAGAAGCTTGTAGGGAGTTGCTTCATTTTTGTCACGATTCTGGTTATTATTGTGTAGATCACCTAGGTCAGGAAAATCATCAACATATCTAACATACTAATTTTTTATTTCTATTATCGTACCATTCTTTAAAAGCCTATATTTATCTCTTGCATTTCTCGGCTAATTTTGGCGGCTTTCAGTTGGTTACTTTTGTTTTTGTCCGTCTCCGGTCCAAAAATATACCCAATTACAAATTTAAATTTGAGTTATTCTCCAAACAATGGACATTCCTAGGCAATATCAGCTGAATTATTCAAAGCCGTTTTTTGTCCTTCAAAAAAAAATTGGGTCTCAATTTTGGATTTTGAGCTTTTGGTACGCTTGAGGTGACAGGGCATCTCCCTGTATTCGAACTGTTTGGACAGTTCGCTGCCTACCGTACTTTGGATCTATCGCCGTCCATACATAGTTTTGTCATCTGGATGAGGTTCTTAGGAATTGAGAATTCTGCCATTGCGTTCCACACTTGGCTTCTTTCCACACTGTCATACGCTTGTCGGAAATCTACAAAGAGATTATGTATTGTTCTATTGAATTCCCATCCTTTCTCTAGGAGTTGTCTTAAGGTAAAAAGCTGATCGGTAGTTGATCTTTCTCTTCTAAAACCCGCTTGGTATTCCCCCCGAAAGTTTTCCGTGGACGAAGTTAATTTCTCCAATAGGACGTTTCCCAAGACCATAGAGGCTGTATATTTATTAGTGAGATATCTCTGTAGTTAGCGCACTTCGACTTGTCTCCCTTTTTGTGGATCGGGACTATCCACAAACCTCGGATTCTAACTCACGATAGTTGAAACATGTAATAGCAAACAAGAAATAGTTAAAATAGGTACTTACTTTTATAAAATAATGGCCGCAGGGTACGACTATGAGTTTATTTATTTAGGCATGGAATGTAATATTTGGGTTCAAATAATAGCCTCTTTTTCGACGCATTAAACACTGCCTAACCATTCCTCAATGCAGCATTCAAAAAAAAAACGTCCAAATGACACTTAATTAAATCCGCAAACACCGATACAGCTGACACAAATGAATGGATATCTGTTTTGATGAACATGGCGGCGAATTCCTTCTAGATGAGTGTCGGCTACGCGACGTTGTCGGCGTGCGCGGCAAGAAGGATTACCGCTGATTTCGTGAACAATGTAAAGTGGTGAAGTAGTGACATAGGGCCCAGTTTACATAAAGTTTCTAGCGGAAATAGATAGGGAACTTCGTATTTTTTGTGTATTCATTTTAATGTAAGTTTTGTGTTATAAATGTATATATATTAGTATTATATTATAATCTACACGGTATACTTTAAAAAGGAAAAATTATATTTTGACATACCCTATTTTCTAATAAATGTATTTTTTCTGTCACGTTATTAAAAACAAGCTGCCGATTTTCCACGATACATTATATGAAGGTTAGGTGTCATCAGCGGCAACAGCGCCGCAGTAGCGATAAGCAATAGTACGGCTTGCGTACTATTTCATAAGGGGAAAAAGAAGAAGAGGAACGATGTCGACATCTTCATATTTAGTAAACAAATCTGTCTATTTTTTTATGTCTTTGGTTTGCTTTCCTTGGCCTGTAATACTTGCTTTTAATGGGCAGTCTGTTAAAGCATTTTTGAAAAAAAGTAACAGGCCACAGGTTAAAGGCATTTTATTAAATTGTAAAAATGTATTATATATAAGTATAGTGCTTTTAAAGCGTTATTTTCAGCTTAGTTATATGCATATTCAAATTATCGTAAATTAGTTAATGTTTTGTTCTATTTGCTTTCAGAATTGAATTGTTAATGTCCTGTTGCAAATTCCAGAAACAGTAAACAAATCCCTGATATCCGAATTTTTAACTAACTCAACTTGACCTGTTTTTGGAGAATGTCCATAGATGATGGCATCCGTGCCGGCTGCCTGAATCGAAAATATGCGGAATTTGCTACCAGGCCAGACTAGTCTGGTTTTCCCAAACGTTTAGTGAGGTCCTGAACGGGCCTTCAATAAACTCTAAAATTTCCTGCACATATCCGGCGATGTTGCCAGTTTCTAATATATAGCTAGCAACACATTTAAAAATATGGCCTCTAATTTTTCGATAATTTCTTCAATATTTGACGAATTTCGATATATTTCTTCTTTATGGCATTGTTAATTTCCGTTTCAAGTGAAGTGAATGAGAATATGCATCTTTGGGTTTGGGCAGAATGGCATCCCCCCTATAAGTTTATTACAAGGTGACTTCAAAAAGTTCGGGAACTGATTGTTTGCTTTGTTGTAATATCAGGGAAAGAATGCGACATACAGATCAAGTGGTACATTGAAATTCTTCCGAAGTTATGGTCTTGAAAAAGTCTTCATGTATGTACCTTCGCCTTTATGGAATTTCTGACAGTAATCGAATTCCTTTACGATAATTACCCATATTAAAGTTCCCATTGACGGTTAGGGCCATAAAGTAGTCGTAAACCATAAGACTGACGGCCTGGAAAGAGACCTAAACTTGAAAAGTCAGCCATGTGATTTCTTTCGCTTGCTTCATCCCAAAGATGACCGAATGATTCCATCTTAAGAGTTGGTAGTGGCTTCCGTGGCAAAACTATCTCTTTAGCTCCGTCGAAAAGATGACAGAGCCATCATACTCCCGCTTAAGCCTCTGAAATAAGCAGTCAGCAGTGACGTGAATTCTTTGTCTCCCCATCGGAATGATGGCGGACTCAATCTCGTTAGATTTACCTTGTGTTGTATTATCTTTTGTAAATATTGTATATAGATTAGCCTAGTATTATGACGCCCTGCTCCAAGAGAGCAATTGAATTCCCGGTATAAACTTACTTCAACAACACACCACGCATAATTAACTACACAACAACTATATTTTGCAATAAAACAATATAGCGACGTTAAAGGGCTAGCCCAGGGAATGTTCAATAGCATAAAGCAGTACCACATTCCTAACTAGTTAGTAGGTTAACACCAGCCCCCTAAGGATGCCACCATTTGCTCGTTAAAGCAAAATCTTGGAAAAGTATTCGTGCGTAACTTTACCTATTGAACTATGTTGGTCAAAAGGTAAACTAGGGTACATAATTGCCTATTCTGAAAGTAATCCTTTATTATTACTTGAGTTTTAACCCTGACACCGAAGTTATAAAAGGCCCCTAAAAGCACGTAGCGGTGCATCGCGTCGGAGGCTTTGGCGACGTTCACGAATATTCATAAGCTGAGTTTGCTCTTATCTGAGAAACCATATATTTTTATAAATAATATATTCTGACCGCGTCGTGAGTACTCTTGCCCACTGAAGCTAAATTGTTTTAAGAAATAATGGTACATTGAAATTATTCCGAAGTTATAGTCTTGAAAAAGCTTTCATATATGTGCCTTCATCTTTAGGAATTTCTGACAGTAGTCGAATTTTCTTACGGTAATTACCCATACTAAAGTCTAGCCCATTCCAGTTGATAGAACAAATTGATGGTTAGGGTCATAAAGTGATCGTAAATCATAAGAGTGACGGCCTGGAAAGAGACCTAAACTTGAAAAGTCAGCCATATAATTTCTCTCGCTTGCTTCATCCCAAAAATGACCGATTGATTCCATCTTAAGAGTATCGATTGGTAGTGGTTTTCGTGGCAAAACTCTCACTTTAGTTCCATCGAAAAGATAACAGACGCACTTCCGCTTAAGCCTCTGAAGTAAGCAGTAATGTGAATTTTTCTCGTGCCCCATCGGAATGATGGCGGAATCAATCTCGTTAAAGCAAACTCCCATGAAAAATATTCGTGCGTAACTCCCGAGAGTAAGCTGTCTCTGTGGCATCTTACACGCATTTTTGCTTTTCCTTAAGCCTCTTTTTGCGTGTTTTGTCACTCTCTGCGTGTAATCATCCGATTATGTTGTCTATTCGAATCGAATACACGTACATTGTGATGTTTTCTAATGCAGAAATCCCTCTTTTCTCTAGATATTTAAATTTACACACTTAAAAAAGGAAGGTCACTTTAAGGATTGGTTTTACCTTACATTAAGTTCTAAATCCTTTAAGTACGTCAGTTTTTTGCAAATAAAAATGACAACATTCATGCCTTGTATATGCATGATCTTCTGTGACGCCATTATTTGATCTTGGGGCGAATTGAGATGATGCAACTTTCACCATTGAGTTACTAAGAACTATCATTAGTTACATAATAGCTTTTAAAGCCATTGTGTGTAATTAACAGGGTTGCCCCATTTAGTGCTTAAAAACTCGGGACAGCCCTACCGCATCCGAGCCAAATGGGGACGGGTGGCAACCTTGCCATATGAGTGTACGCATTGTGTCACCAATTAGTTTACATTTATTTTGTTTCACAATATACTGGTGTCGTACAAAAACAGTGTGAACGGTTTTTCCCTGATACTTCAAAATATCTGTTTTTCTCACAAATAATACGCGTAGCGGAATCAAACATGAATTTGTCGTCTGTGCATCAGGCAAAATGTAGGCCGCATAAAACAAGGTCTGGGAATTTTTCCGTAGTAAACAACAAGCTTTCTACGTCGCCTGTTTCCTCGAAAAAAGCCACTGGACTTCACAAGTTCAATTACTTCTTCGTTGTACCGCAAGCTTGGATTCACCACATTATAAACGACATTTGGGAAACCATGCATAAAAAGTCGCTTACATCCGCATTGCAGTCTGGGTTCTATAATTGAAATAATGTTGACAACAACAAAATGAATCAATCAATTGAGAGTTGAGAATTTGCCGAATCCTAAAAACATTTGAATCAATTTTAGAAGGGTCGATAACATTAAACACCTTCGAGATCATTTCGATACCACTCCTTTTTGCGAGTAAATTTGTTTTCCCAGGTAGCAAATACTGGGTGCTACAAATTCCAATTCCAAGTCGAAAAGTAGTTAAGTAGAGGCAAATTTGATAAAATTGCATTTGTTCCTCAGATTTTCAAAAGGGAAAAGGAGTAAAAATCTCTTTTTCTACAGCCGAGCGCAAAATAACTAATTACTAAATTTAAATGAAATCGCAAAATCTACGAATGCCGTGGATCCTTATTTTGCGCTCTAGCGCGAACATGGAAAAGAAAATTCTCACTTTTTCCGTCGAGTGTGCTATAAATGGTCATGGAAACCAAAGATATATAAATGACAGTCGTGCGTTTATTACAGTTTGTTGCTGGCACTCCTGTTCTAAATATGCCCGAAGCCCGACTATAATATGTCAAAACTGACAGTCATTTGCAAATTTTAGAATAAGTGTAGAGAAAAATTAGCATTTAATTTTAAAAAATGCGGCTGTAGAAAAAGTTCTGTGTGTTTGTCGAGCGCAAAGTAAGATTGCCGTTTTCGAAAGATTACTGCGCTCCGCTACGCGTCGTGCAGTAACATTCTTTCTCAAGCGGCAATCCATTACTTTGCGCTCTAAATACACAAATAACTATTTTCTACGGCCGCGCGCAAAATAACTAATTGCTAAATGCAAATGAAATCGCAAAATAGACGAATGCCGTGGATCCTTATTTTGCGCTCTAGCGCGAACATGGCAAAGAAAAATCTCACTTTTTCCGTCGAGTGTGCTATGAATGGTCATGGAAACCGAAGATAAATATATGACAGTCGTGCGTTTCTTACAGTTTGTTGCTGGCACTCCTGTTCTAAATATGCGAGAAGGCCGAATATAAAATGTCAAAACTGACAGTCATTTGCAAATTTCAGAATAAGTATAGAGAAAAATGTGGATTTAATTTTTAAAAATGCGGCTGTAGAAAAAGTTTTGTGTGTTTTTCGAGCGCAAAGTAAGATTGCCGTTTTCGAAAGATTACTGCGCTCCGCTACGCGTCGCGCAGTAACATTCTTTCTCAAGCGGCAATCCGTTACTTTGCGCTCTAAATACACAAATAACTATTTTGTAATATATACGGACCTAGATTTTTCCCTTCATTTTTAGACTTTGAATACTGGTCCTATAGTCATTCATAAATTAGATATAAGATTTTTCCATAAGGGGCAATGTATTATAGAGAGAAAATAGTTCTAACTGGATCGTAATTTTAAACCAATTCGGACCTTCAAAATATAACAGAACCTTTTGCAAGAAAAAAACTGGCGTTGATAAATTCATCTTCATTTTATCGTATTTCGTCAATCTCGATTTTTGGTCATTTCAGTTTATTTAAGAAATCGCAGAAACGAGTAAAACGTAACTAGTTTTTTCACCGCAATATAATTTGGCTTCTAATGACCTCAATTTAACCGATTCTATATTTCTTACCGTTTTTGAGATGCACATGCACTCGAATTTGTATCGACTTGTATATTTTTGAAGCGAAGACTTGTTTTAGTGCGTTCAATACACTTTTTCCTGGGTAGTGAAGTTTCCTGAGCCGTCAGGCTCGACTATGTAATGTTTGGATAATTAGCACTTTTCTACAAAACGGCAAGAGTGGACTTTTCGGATTTGGTCCATTTTTAGACAACACCTGGGGGCAGCCGACGATGACGTCGGCTGCCCCCGAGCAAAGAAAACGATGAGACGTAAACCCCGCTTTCAACTAAACCAAAGTGTCAACAATGCCAAAAAAATAAGACCAAATAAGTAGTCAGCGATTTTCTCGAAAACTGTTAGTTGTATCAAAAAAATGCAAAGGACTAAAATTTTATATTTTTTAATGCCTGACTAGATAGTGATGATTAATTCTCAAATTTCTCTTCGCAAACATAAAATTTCGGCAATCAAAAATGTCCCCCCAGAATTCGGATTACGCCATGTTTGAGGCAAAAATAATTAATAGAGCGCTTAAAGGAACAGGGTCTTGCAAATTTTTAGGAGGTTCATAATAATAATAATATTTTTTTCGCGCAACTGACGATGGTTGTAGCTCAGAGGAGGTTCATTTTAAGGCACGCATGTTTATATGAAAAAGTCCTATTTTAACATCAAAAAATTTTGTAGTGAATTTTGAAACACCATGAATATCGGACCACTAATAAAAATTTTCAGGATCTCTCATTGAATAAAAAAATAATTCATATGCAGGGTGCTCAAATAAAAATATATCTCGCATAATCTATGCCCAACACTGTACAAGAGGATATTTTAGAAATGACGATGCTTGTTATACAGGGTGAGTTCGTTGAATTAAAATTCACAATTGGGAGTTTAGACACACGTCACCACATAATATTTTATTACTGGAAAGTCGAATGATCTGGGCCAACCATTTATTTCGTACATTAAAGAGGGAGGTTATGAGTACAATATACCAAAAAATCGCATCGATCAGACTGAAAATGCAAAATTGCTGATTTTTTAAGTCAAAACTATGCCGGCTTGTATACTTATATTCATTTATGACCCAAATATTTCAATTGGACCGTAGCTCAGGAGTAGAGTGTTCCTCTAGCATGCAAGAGGAAGTACGATGCCCGGCGCCTCCTTATATGGTTCATTTTCCATTTTAAAAAGAAACAAATAAATTGTACACTAAAACGAACAACACGGCGAGACGTAAACCCACTTTCAACTAAACCGAAGCGTCAGCAATGTCAGAAAAGACAAAATAAGCAGTACAGCGTTTTTTTCTTAGTTTGATAATCTATTCTCCCCTTTCGTTCACCACTGATTTTCTCGGAAACGGTTAGTTGTATCAAAAAAATGTAAAATACCAAAATTTTATATTTTTGAATGCCTCCCTAGTTAGTATTGATTAATTCTCAATTTCAGCCTTCGAAAGTGTAGACCCTCTCAATCTAGGAACGGCTAACTGCAGCCCAAATGTTAACAATGTTGGAAAAAAAACTTTTTGCACATAACTTTAAAAAAATAATAATAACAAAACATGTCTTTCCACTGGAATCGAACCCGGGCCGCGGGGTAACAAGCACAGGATCTGACCTCTGCACTAAAATACCTGTTGACAGCAATTCATTGGACCGTACAGACATGGGTAATTCTGATACATCGTACTTCATGCTATAGGATTGGCAACATTGTCTCATTGTCAACTTTTGGGCTGCAGTTAGCCGTTCCTCTCAATCTCACCCAGAATTCGGTTTACGCCATGTTTGGGCAAAAAATAAACAAAGCGCCTAAGGAACAGGGTCTGATTTTTAGAAGATTCAAAATATTAGATTACGATGGTTGTAGCTCAGAGGGGGCTAATTTTAGGCACCTGTTTATAGGAAAAAAGACTTATTTAACATCAAAAGTACTTCTTCTTCTTCAAGTAGCACTGCAGCCCTATGTGGGTCTTGGCTGCAAGCACAATTTGCCTCCATCGACTTCTATCTAGCATTATTTCCTGTTCATTTCCAATGCCCATCTTTCGCATATCCGATAGAACATTGTCTCTCTATCTCATTTTAGGTCTTCCCGGTGGTCTCCTGCTCGTCAGTGCTTCCTGCCATGCTATTTTCAGCATTCTGTCATCCGGTGCTCTGTATATGTGTCCTGCCCATCTCAATCTTTGTGACTTTGCTTCTCTCACAATATCTCCCTGGTACAATTGTTCTAACTCCGCGTTTGTTCTTATTCGATATTGCCCTGAACTAGGACCCTGGGTTGGTCCATATATTTTTCTAAGTATTTTTCGCTCAAACCTTCGCAGGACGTCTTCGTTTGCTTTGGTTAGGGTCCACGCTTCACATCCGTACATGACTACCGGTCTTATACATAGTAGCATGGTACAATTGTAGTTTTGAGGATCGCGACATTATTCTCGATTGGAACAGTTCTCTTTGTGCATAATAGCATCTATTACCGCTCTGTATGCGGGCCTTCATTTCTTTATTTATGTTGTTGTCTGCTGTGATGACTGCGCCGAGGTATTTGAATTCTGAGACCCGTTCAAAATTGTAGGTGGCAATGGTTCTCGATCTCTTCCCTGTCTCCGAGAATTGTACATGTATTTTGTTTTGTCTTCATTAATACGTAATCCTACTGTGTCTGCCTCCTTTTCTATTTTTCCAAATAACTCTTTGATTCTAATGGTTGTTTTACTGACAATATCTATATCATCTGCAAATGCCAGTATAAGGTTTGGTCCACTGCTTGAAAAAACTTCTACGTCAATGTTAGCCCGTTTGATCGCTGCGTCTAAAACGATATTGAACAATATTGGAGACAAACTATCACCCTATTTCAGGCTGTTGTCTACCATAAAGCTTTCTGACATGTTGTTCCCAACTTTAACACAGCACCGGCTGCCCTCCATGCACACTTTTGTAATGTTGATTATTTTCTTTGGGATTCCACATTCTGCCATGGCTGCTCATACATGGTCTCTTATCACACCATCATAGGCTTGTTGGAAGTCGATGAATAGTTGGTGGAGGTCCAGTGTTTTTCGACGATTTGGCGGATAGTGAAGATTTGATCCATCGTTGACCTGTCCGGTCTAAAGCCGCACTGATAATCACCTATCGATTCTTCCGCGTATGGTGTTATGCGGATTAGAATTACGTTTGCAACCACTTTATATGCCGTGTTGATGACAGATATCCCTCTGTAGTTTTTGCATATCTGATAGCTTCCTTTTTTATGTAGGGGTATAATGACACTCTGTTTCCAGCTTTCCGGTAATGTTTCGGTGTCACATATTAGTAAGATTAACTCATGCATCTTTTGATAGAGTACTGGACCTCCCATTTTCAGGCATTCAGAGGGGATAGTATCATTTCCTGGCGCTTTACTGTTTTTTAGGCGTTGTATGGCCTTCGTCACTTTTTCTAGTGTTGGTTTCTCGGTTGTTATTTCGGCGGTTAGGTACACCGGTATATTTGTTGTGTCATCCTTTGTTACATTGAGGAGTTTCTGAAAATGTTCTTTCCATGTTTCCAATACCTCTGTAATGCCGGTGATTATATTACTTGTTTGCGGTTTAAAGCCCATTTTAATTCGAGATGTTTCTTTAAAGAATGCCCTGCTGTTGTTATGTCTTCCACTATCCTCGATATCTTGTATTATTTTCTTCTGATGTTCTCTCTTTTTTTCCCTAATGAGTTTTCTTGCTCTACGTCTTGCATTGTTAAAGTTATCTATGTTGTCCTGTGAAGGGTCCTGTAACATTGGAGCCCTAGCTCGGTGTCTTTGGTTCTGTATGTTTTCACAATCCGTATCGTACCAGTTATTTTTCTTTGTTCTTTCGCGCTTTCCGATAGTCGTTTCCATTGTTTCCAGAATGATCGTCTGTATTTCATTCCACATGGTGTTGGCGTTATCCTTACACGTTTCTGGTATATCCCGCATTTTAGTTGCAATTTTAGATTTGTAGTCAGCGAGGATTTCCTCTTCCTTAAGTTTCTCCGTGTCCCATTTAGCTGTCTTATTTGCTTGTTGTAGACCTGTCTTTTGTTTCTTGATCCTTATTCTTCTTTTGGCGCATACTAGAAAATGGTCCGAGTCCGCCTCAGCTCCTCTTTTACTTCTGACGTCTATGATGTTATTTGAGTGCCTGGAATCTATTAGGATGTGATCTATTTGGTTTCTTGTGACATCATCATTGGATACCCACGTCTGCTTATGTATATCACTGTGTTCGAACATAGCAGATTTGACCATGAGATTGTTGAGTCCTGCTAGATTTGCTATCCGTAGTCCGTTGTTGTTGCTTATATCGTGTAGGCTATGTCGTCCAACATGTGGTCTTAACCAGTCTTCTCCCAGTTTTGCGTTGAAGTCGCCCAGTACCAATAACATATCCTGCTTGGGGTTCGAGTCGAGAATTCTGGTAAGTTGGTCATAGAAACTGTCCTTCTCATCATCGTCCTTCTCTTCCGTTGGTGCGTGTACCGATATTAGTGTGTAGTTATACCACGGACCTCTTAGTCTAATGTAACATATTCTTTCATTAATTAAAGTCCATTACTGCGCCCAATAGGTATTCCTGTATTACAAAATCAAAAGTACGCCCTTAAAATAAAAAAAAAAATTGATACCACACGTCACCACATAATATTTTATGACTGGAAACCCGAACGATCTGGACCACCCAAACTTTCGCACATCAAGGAGAGGGGTTAAGACTACAATATACCAAAAAATCGCATTGATCCGATTAAAAATTAAGAACTGGTGAATTATGAAGTAAAAACTCTGTCGGTCTGTATACTTATATTCAGTTTTGACACAAATATATCAATTGTGCCGTCCCCCAGAGGAAGAGGGTTCGCGTATCAAGCGAGAAGTATCGGGATCGATGCCCGGCCTTTCCTTTTTTTTATTTAGTGTTTAATTTTGCTTTGTTGAGCTTTTTTTTTGTTTTTGTCGTGCGGCCTTAAGCACACACCGTATTTTTTCATTTCAGTTTGGCTTTTCTATTTTTGCGTTAATTACTATGAGATAAGCTTTTACGTCTAGTGGAAGCATTCGTCCTTGGTTTTTGGTGAGAAAATTGGAATTTGTATATATTTTACCTTGCAGATAGGACAACCATTTTTAAATTGTATTTTACGCAACAAATTGGAATGTTAGGGACTATCGGCCTACTTCAACTTACTAAATATCGTAGGCACGGGCTTATACTACAGCCCACAGAGTGAATAATTTATATGCGATTTTATAAGAAAATTTAGTTCAAATTAAAAAGATAACCTCGAATCAGCATAATGCTGAGGACATTTTGCAGGGTCATTTCACAGGCTAAATTGTTACTATTAACTTGGTACCTACTAAAGTTAAAAAATGTATTTTTTAGTTTTTAAAACACTTCAACAAAATCACGTTTATTGACCCCGAAAAGTTTATGGGTACGTGAAAGTACCCCAATAAAGTCACAGTTGCTTGTATAAATAAATCACTGTTTAGGTATTTGAGCTCCTTTAGGAGGGACTTCCATATGACCTTTTATTTTTTTTTATTTTGGTGTAGCATCACCCCTGCATTTAATCCCAGTGGCGATGGCGGCTCGTAAATTGGCGCCTAGGTTTGTCACTTTTATTTTCTTTGGTCCCTTCAGAGAACATATCGACGGAAACTGATAAGTACAAAATACATAATGCCTTTTTGTTTCTTGTCTTTAGATTTGTTATTTTAAAACATTACTTGTTTTTAAACTTATAATTTATGTGTGTCATTTTATTAGTTCTTTTTGGAGGTTTTTCTATTAACATTTGTGGCAAATTATAAATTATTTGACATCTGTTCTTGTTCGTACAGTACATTTTTATTTTCTAACTTTTGTTAATTAAAAAAGACTGAAGGACTTTTTAACTAAATTTCTAATATTTAGTTTCAGTTAGTAATTATTTAAGTAGCTCGAGGAGCCGCCACTGATTGGCTGCATACTTGAATCACCCTACTTACCTATATGATTATTGCAGTTTTCATATTTTGCAATCCTCTTAAAGAATAAAAACCTTTTGTGCTAAATTTATGATGATAAAATAACGAAATTCTTTATGAAATTATATTTGTTACACTATTGTTCCATAACGGTAGATGTATTTTGAATTTAAATTATTACAAAAAATATACGGTATTATTAAAAACATTACTTGGCAGAAAAACGCTATTATTATGTTAGTCTGGCCAGGAACGAGAACTGATGCAGTGCAGAATGCAGTCGAGCGGTTTACTCGACAAGATTATTTGCTTTGTAAAGCGATTTAGGAAATCCCAAGTGGATTATTAACAAATTTCCCCAGAGCAGGGTCATGTATTAAGTGCACCTTAAGCTTAAGTCGGGTTGCCTTGAGATTGATTAGTTGGTTAATATTATAACTTATCGTACCTACCTAACTTAGTAGAAATATCGTTCTTTTATTTGATATCTACCCGCTTGTGCGTGCATTAAATCGTAAATTGACTGTCGTACTTTGGCCAACCTATTTCATACCTAAAACGGCTTGATGCACAAAACAATCAGGTAGAATAATGTCAGCAACCTCAAAATCAAAGCTATGCTTGTTTGATCCATTTTGGTGTCAATATCCACCAGATACGTATGAAAGCATCCTCTCAAACCAGTGCGAATAATGACAAAGGCTTTCCTGCAGTCAATGAAAGTATGGTGCTTTCTGATATTATATACTTTCATCGTTTGCAGAGGTAATCTTTGCAAAACCTTGCCTGTTATTCAGTTGGTTGGTATCTTGTAGAGGCATTAGCCTATTTCTTATGGATATGTACAAAGTATTTGTGATTAGCTTAAATTCACTATTGAAAAACAAAACTTCAGCTAATAATACTCCATCACTTCTTGTCACTTAACATATTGATTTGATTGCTGATGAGGATGCCAATTGAATGCATATTAATCGCTAAACAAATAATTCCCAGAAGCTTTTTTAGCAACGTTCGGCGAGACGTTATTAATATTAAGTTTGATGAAGATGCAATTTAATGCAACATTATGATATTAATTTACATAAAAAATGCTTTAACATTATTTTATATTGTCTGCCACGATACAAAGATCCTTATTTGTCAATGTTTAGCGGACTGTGATCTCAAATATTATACGGAATTCCCCATTTTAAATAAAAAACGGTTAATCTCCAAAAATATCTCGTTTTGACGCGTTCGCTATCTATAATCTAATATTCAATCGCGTTGAAATTTTCCGAAAGTTGAGGATCAACGTGTGCTACTTCTAATGCAGCATATTTTTTTATAGATAAAATACAAGGTGAATTCTAAATACTACCCAAAACCTCAGGATGTGAGATATAAAAAAAGCAAAAACCGCAAAATTTATATTTATTTGGAGCACAATAATATAGATTCCTTTGATAGTCTAATCAGTGTATTTCAAGACCACAAGCGTGAGGCTACAAAGGAATATGAAATTAAATGCCAAGCCAATAATGAGTGGAATTTTTTAAATTTAATCGAGATAGAGTAAATAAATGGAAATGAAAAATGATTAGAATGTTGAAGATAAAGTTAACATATTGAGGAGAGAACTGAAACGGTTACTTTAGGACCAAATGAGAGAAAATACAGGGTGATATTTGTGGACGACTTGGTCAATGGTGGGAATAAGAAGGGCAGCGGAATAAATTTAAAAATTAATGAATGAATGAATTTCATCAAAATTAATTCATTTTTTCGACGGTTATCGTCTGTCAAAGTAAAATTTTGAAAACCTCACATCTTACGTAATAACTCGCCCACCCCTAAATGTTGTTTAAAGCATGCCAAATTCGAAAACTCCACTCTTAGCCATTTTGAGAAAAATGCTAAATAGCTAAAAATTATCCCAATGAATGAGACGAAGCTTTGAGCGTTACAAGCGTAGATAGCTTAGTCTTGATGATGATCATGATGTTGATAATGATGAATCTGAATCGCACGCAGGAATGCCTAGCACATAGGCCACCAGTCTGAGCTCATTGCGCGCCACACACACACAGACTAATTCGGATGTCGATGCCCTTCCCTCTGAAGACTTGACAAATTTTCATACCCACATTTGAGGATCGCGTACAACTTGGCCTGGAACACGGTTGCATAAGTCCCAAGATGGAAAGCAAATCTCGACCCTATGGTTTATCCATACACACTCGCGCCAGTACCATCATTCATTTTGAAACCGTTTCTGTAAAATACGATCTAATTAACTGAACCTGGGCGGCGATCCGTCCCTAACCATGCATCCCTATCGGATTTGTGGAATCTCAAAATCCTACTCGACCTAAAGATGGTTAGTATGTTGTCCACCCTTATTAAGAGTTCCGGTCATTCAACAGCAGTCCCCCTTTAAACTATAATAGGTCCCCTCGGGCTATTATTGTTCCTTAGATAACTGAAACATTTCAGCTCCAGCAGTAAGCTGTTGGGAACTCAGATTATCAGCCAAACCTCCCTTGTCTTCGAAGCATGCGGCACTCTGGAGATTCCATAAACACCACCGCAACCTCCGTATCCGAGTCTGAGTCGTAAGTAAGTAAGTAAGTAAGTAATATCTAAAGATTCTTGTAACGTGACCGCTAAATAATTATTATCAACAAAATTGATTTTTTTGCGGTTACGTATGAGAACCCAACTAACTCGCCATATCTAAATCATCTGCGATTCTGCCATATCTCCTAAAATTCTTTAAGCTGCAGCAGAAAGCAGTCAGGGGCTCAGATTTATCGGCCAAACCTCTCTCGTTTCAGAGCACGTGGCTCTCAGGAATTTCCATAAACACTTCCGTATTCGAGTATGATTCTTTCTTCATTGTATTTTTGCAATTTGAAATCATTAAGTCGCTCTTTCCAATTTCCCTCAACAGTATTGGCAGATTCCAGTGCTTTTTAAATACTTTTTACGACAGATTTCAATGCCTCATACTCCAGGAATAGGTGGAGGTGCGGCAAATCAATCAGTCTCTCGAGAGCTCTAGTGGGTGCCGTCTTCATAGCAGCCATTGTTGTAGATTCGATCTTGGTCGATTTTCTAAACAAACAGAGAGTGCTCATAGGCACTATAATTTACCATAGAGGCTAGTTCTAAAGTGAATTTGTAAATAAAACAAAAGCCTTTAGCATTATATGAATATTTTAATAAGTTATTTTACCTGAAAACAACTAGAAGCTCATAAATAAACAAAATATAAACATTAAATCATTGTATGTAGTCATTGCTACGATATGGACAATATCAGTCGATGCTAGGTATCGACCTTGCAGAATATCACAAGAATAATGCCTTTAAAAGCTAAAGCATTGCGTAAACAATTGTAATCCAAAACAAGTATATGATTATAAACACAATCTTGCAGCTATATACACTTAAATGCTCATTAATGTCCCTGCGGAACTGCTCAGTGTGAGCTCGGTTAGCTGAGGTAACTGAGATGAATTACAGTAATATACAAGCAATAATAACAGGATAAATATTACCTTAATGTCCCCAATAAGCTACTATGTACACTATATTCACCAATTGACGAGAAACGTTCAATTGTTCAGCAGTTTATCATCCGGCACATGGGAAAGTCACTTAAAAACACTTACTAAGGCTCTTGTTAACTTCTATATACAATGTACTTCAACTTCTTGCAAATAAGAATGACTCGAATGGTAGTGGATTGAGATGGTATGCAGTTATATGCATAATGGCATGACAGGAATGCCTTTGTGAAATGCGGTTTTTATACACGCAAAAATGGATGCTAAAACACGCTATGCAAGTCGCATAGGTAGGCTGAAATCCGTGTAGTGGAAATAGCATTTGTGAGAATCTTTATATTATAATAAAGCATAGAGTGGAACTAAAAGCGCTATGCAGGTCGCATAGGTAGGCTGAAATCCGTGTAGTTGAAATAGCATTTGCGAGAATCTTTATATTATAATAAAGAATAGAGGGAAATGAATCCCCATGGACGAGACCAATGGGGACGCTTAGTACCTCGCTCGGTACAGCGTCTTAGTTGCGAGAGAGTGATTGTAAACGTGTGAGTGTACGTACATGGCATGGTGCTGAAGGTACGCTTAGTACAGCGTTAGAGAATGTTGAGAGTTTGTGAGTTCCCAACACGTGAAAACTGCGTGCGCGGCTTGTTCGTGTGAGGGCCAAGAGACTACTTAATTCTAGAACGTGAGAAGGCGTCGTCTTCTCGTACTTTGGCGCGTTAACTTACCCCCCACTACTGTCATATTACGTCAGTAAAGGGCAAATAACGCAAATATGGGGGAAATTGTGTGAAAACTTAGCATCGGCGATTGTCTAAAATAAACTTATGAAGTTTAACACAAACCTGGTCGAGATCTGCTGGCTAGTTTTCATAAAATTCGATTATTAAAGATCGGAATTTTAGGGACCCCTAGAATTATAGCTAGGAATTTTACGTTGGGTGAAGTGGCCATTCTGTAGGATAGCGCTGTGATTGGTCGGGTTCAGATGAGTAAACGTTGTAACTAGAGATGTCGCTACGAGTATCTCCGAGGTTTTTAAGATTTCTTTGGAATACAAACACAGTGACGTGGAAGTAATCGTTAGATTTGAAAACGTGTTCAAATGGTTTTTGAACAGCCCTAATTCCCTCGCAAGCCAGTTTCTGAACTCTGTCGGACTGTGCCCTAGATACGGCCGTTTACTTTCCAGTTCCACCATACGATAATTTAGCGAACTACACCCATATAGATCCAGTGACGGAACCTGGGCTGTAGGCCCCAGGTGCTTCCAAAGGCTCTCTTACAAGCTCATGGAGCATTATTCGCCTTCTTAATAGGGCCACTAACCTGCTTTTTGCAGGTCAACTTAGAGTAGTATGACCCGGAGATGCTTAGTTGATCCTTTTATCCAGAAGAATTTCTCCCAGTTCACGCTTCTTCGTATTAAGTCCCAATTTGGCCTTCTCTGAGTTAGTACATTCAAAAGAGCTTGTACTAATGTAAGAAAGGGTAAAACTTTTCACTCTACAAATCTTATTTAGATGAGTCACTCAAGAATGAAGTCAATGCAGTTGAAGAATAAAATCTTGGTTACAAGCAAGGTTCGAGAAGGTTTAAAATTCCATAATCTACTTTTGGACGTAAAATAAGGGGTGGAAACGATGTACAAATATTAACAGGTCGCCCAACGATACTTTCGACTGAGGAAGAAAACGTCTTTATACCCATCATATACTTGCAATGTCCGAATGGGGTTTTCCATGTGACTTTCTAGATTTAAGGTTTAAGTATAGCAAAATGATATTCGGAGAAATGCGGAAAACGCGCCCAAATGAATTAATCTACCAGGATGGAACTGGGCACAGCGGATCTTACAAAGACATACAAATATTCTACCAGCTGCCTGCGCGTCGTCAGGCTTGAATGTAAAACTCAGTCCCATTCAACTCCCGCAGTAGGCTGTCCACTACCAAACACCCAAGAAACCCCTCCTCAGGGGCAGCCTCTGGCCACTCTCGCCTCCAGCTCAGCTCTTTCTTATTCTAACCCAAACTAACCCAGAAAAAGTGTTGTGAACGCGCCAAAAGAAGCTTTCACATTAAAAATACATCTCGCAAAATTTTAAATGTTTTTAAAATATACATACACACTGAGTAAATATAGTTTATGGGCATATTTCGCCCTATTCAAACGTTGACTGACTCTGTTGGACATTATATTATGGTCATTAAGAAGAACACTTCCGAGAATAAAAGTTGTAGGGCTCATTTTTATGGCCTTCCTTAACACTGCTGCGCACTAGGTTTCGTGTTGGTAGTATGTGGTTCTACCATCTAGTATTTATAATAGATAAGTATAAGTTAATTCATTCAATCTACTACTGGAGTAAATTTACAACCTGCTCTAATTACATTGAAAGTGTCTGCCTTGTATCATCTCGAATTATGTATTCATGTTTAACTGAATAGTAGAATAAGTACTACCTGCTTTCCAATACATCATCATTTATCTAGTATATATACATAAATAAGTAAAGCTTGTTTACAGGTATTTAAACTGGTACCGTTAAATAATTACACAAACAACTGCCATTTAACGTAATTTGTTAAAGTTGTTTTACAGTAAAGTACATTTGGTGGCTTCGTTACTCGTATATCCGTGATAGTATTAAAGAATTACCTGGGTTCCTATATTTGCACCACAAATTGTGCATATGTTGCTTTACGTCTTGGTATCTTTCTGGGTTTTACAAAAACAAGCATGTGTTGAGTTGAGTGAGTCATCTTCAATACATTCCTATAAAGCTTGACCAAATTAAAGAATTGCGGTTGAATAACTAGCAGAATTCCTGTAAGTAATCGTTCATAATGCGTTTTTAAATGATACCGCGAATAAATTTCTGTTTATAGGAAAAGTCACTAGTTTCTTTGATGATTTAGCGTCGCTCTTCTAAATGGCTTGGTGGTCATCTGTTTATGAGCCTACGACGACTACGTCAAATGTCGTCAAAGCCAGGAAACGCATCCACACGCGAATAAACATATCAACAGGCTTTTTTAAAAATATGTCCAATGTTTTCGTACATAATTAGACCTAAATAGATCAGAAATAGCTCTTGTCTCCGACTCGAAAATCCAGACCGATGAATCAAGCGATCCATTTTAGGCCAGGCCAGGCATACTAAACATTTTCCATTGCTCTAAAATTAAATATCCTTCGAATTATTGCCACGTTGTCAAGCGTCGAGTTTTTCCTCTGGGGTTTTCCAATTAAAATTCTGGCGCGTCGAAAGAACACGTTCGCCCACCTTTGATAAACATATTTTGGCTTATTTCGTTGTACTTACAAATTGACGTCCGTTTTTTTCGCATAAAACTGACGTCATTGTTTTTGGGAGAGCTTATAAACTGCTCGTTTATTGAACTGAGAAAGTGAATTAATTTGGACTGTCATTTTGAAAATTCTACATCTTAAAATCCCTTCCCGTAGTGATAAGATAATTATTACACAGAATTGACCCTCATAGCTGATAAGTCATTTGTCTGTTGATACCATCAGTGCAGGTAATGATATAACACTTTGTATACCTGTCAGTTTAATGTCATATGCAGATGACACAAATTTACTAATCAAAGTTTCAAATCGTGATGATGTAGGGACGGTTGTCAGTCTGGTCTTTTCTAAGGTCAGGGAATGATGAAAAAAAACACCGAAAAAACTGCTTGTGTTGTCTTTTGAACGATTAAGTCAAAATATTGATTGTCCCGATTGGGTACCCACGAAAAAGTTTAATGGTATGAGTAAGATAAATTCTCCAGAAGCTTGAACAAACGATTTTAATGTTCCTGCAGACTACCACCATCCTGCAATATCCATTCCCTTACATTCATGTTCGTTAGGACATTGAAGGCTTTTGGCAGTACTAGTAATACCAAGATCTCGAATCTTTTCAATTTCCTTACCAGTCAGTTCATAGGTTATGGATTTCAATAAGAAAGCTCCCACACTGTTTGTGATAAGACAAATATCAGTCTTTTCTTCAGAATTTTCCTCACTAATCTTGGCTTTTAGGTAAATTTCAGCTTGACTAATACCCATAAAAGTTTCTTGTTGATTGATAAAAATCTCTGTTTCAATGCTATTGGGAAGAGTTGACCTCATGGACGCTACCATATCAAAATAAAGTCAAAACAATTATATATGAGATTGTTCTATCACCTTCTTGGCATGACAATTGTCAATGTGTGGCTTCTTTATCGGTGTGCTATTATTCAGAAAGGAGAACAAAAATATATTAAGTTCGCCAATTTCAGAGCAAAAGTTGCTTATTGTTGGTGCGATATGGGAAGTCAGCGTTTAGTAAAACGAGAAAGATCGTCTGCCCTTTGGGGAGAAAAAGAAGAGATCCGCAATGACAGCGTATATTCCTCTAAAAGATGTAAGGCTTGATGACCAATAACATTGGCTTATGTATATCCAAGAAAGGCAATTGAAGAATACTTGTGTTTATTTTTAAGCAGCAGTTGCCTTTTTCTGGTGTTTCGGCAATGATTAGAGCGTACTGATTGGTGAACCAGTTGGTTTTTATAAGCATAGATGCACTCCTTCATTATGTAAATGTCAAACACATTCTCTGCTCGATAGCTGACACATTATTCTTACAGCTCTTTTTTGCAACAGTAAAACTCTTTTGCTGTGACTACCAGCTCCCCAATTCAACACGCCATATGGAATATGTGAGTGGAGGTTTGCATAAGTGTTCCAATTAAGAGATGAATCAAAAATCACTTCCAGGAGCTGTGCTGTGGCCACTGCTATTATTTCAGTGTTTAAAACTGGTAAGAGTGCATCAACACTATCATGACGACCTGATGAAAGAAGGTTGTCTTTTTTTATTGAGGACTGGACTATTATTAACTGACCAATTGTATACCAAGGCATACATAAACCTTTCCTGTGAGTTTAGAGTAGGTACGTGTCAGCTTGTGCACAGAAGATTCAAATCATCGGCATATCATACAGAAAAAGCACCAGGATCATCTCTGTTCAGGAAGTTAAACATATCTACGAAAAACCGTGGGTCCAGCATTGAATCCTGTGGCACACCCTCTGTTTGAGCAGACTCTTACTATTATTGTTGACCTGTTGTAATCGGTTTTGGAGGTGTGAGGCAAACAGTGATAAAGGTTTGTCAAGTAAAAGTTGATGATGCACAGCGTCGAAAGCCTTAGAAAAGTCTATCGTTGAGCCTAAGCAGTGTTCTTGTTATCGCGAGCATCCACAATTTTAGTCAGAAAAGAACAAAGGGCGGTCTCAGTACTTCCACCCTTAACTAAACCATGTTGTGGATTTAACAGAAGTCCATACTTATTAATGAAACAGATTAACTGATCCTCTAAATTCATTTAATATATTTTTGAAATACTATAATAAAGTAATGATGGCTCTGTAGTTACTTTAGCTGTTTCTTAAAAATAGGAATGGCCGTTGCTAGTAGGAAAAGTTCATTCAAGTGAATATTTAAAGTGCCATCGTTATTTTGAACTAAATCGTAGCTACGCAGTGAAAATTCGCTTAAATATTTATAAGCTCGTTACCAAACCACAGCTGAAACAATCGACAGTCCGGGATTCCCGACCGTAAACATATTGGAAATTTCTTGAGAATAAAAAATATTAGTAATGATCACGTTCATTTTGAATAAATATGATATCACTTCTATCCGCCTCGCGCGGAATTTCGTCTCTCATACACGGTGATCCAATTGCCAATTATTATTCGCAGATGTTTTCACTTATTTCAACGAATGCTGAACGTATCCATCAAGAATAGGCATAAATAATCTGTTACTCGTTGATGAGTCAATGATCAGTATCACCTCCACTTCCAATATTTTCCATAATTGTTGGAAGTCTGTCTCCCTCCAACTTTGCTTATATATATTCAGATTTGGTTCTCTCTTATCCATTGATAATACTTAGAGTTATCTATCATGCGTCTTAAAAAGTCGTCTTTAACACTGTGTAAAATATTACTCTATCAATACTTCAGTTTTCAGCTCACCAAAACAATCCTTGAAGCAAGGGTACGTTCAATGATTTATAATCTCATTAGCCAGAAATATAAAGGTGGACAAATAATAAAGATAGAAACTTATTAAGTAAACAAGAAAGGTCTGACTCGTCTTTTCTTTGTTCTGATGGGTATCTTCATCCATATAGATTTCAACATCAACTTGAAGAACCTGAAGCAAAGTCACTTATGCATAGATATTCATTTTCAATATTACAGGTTGTGCTATTTTAGTTTCTCAGCTGCAAATAAAATGAACTTATCATGGAAAAAAAACTTACTCGTGTCGGATTGCGCACAACAGTATACAACCTCGTCCAGTACAAAAATTGTAAAGGTGTTCAATCTGGATGTGGACCAGGCAGATATTTCTATCGGGTAAAATTGATTTTTAATTCCCAGTTATGTTGGCCCTCATGGCTACAACTGCACTAAACCGCTTGACAGAAGGACCAATCTCTGTGCAGATAGTTCAATAATCATGTTAATTTAAAATTAAACTCAAATAACGTTGAAAGCTACAGACCCAGATATACATAGAGTTAGAAATAAGCAAAATACAAAGAAAATATATGACAAATCAGCGCGATGGCCAAATGATTGAAAACGACCGTAGAAAAAGTTGACATGTTAGGGAAGCACCCCAGCAACATGTCGTTTTTCACGGTATAACTTTCTGTTAACACTCTGTATATTCCCAAATGCAGTTATTTCACCCCAGGTAAACAATAAACTCATGCATTGAAAGCATACTATTTCAGTTATCAGAACCGAATTCAACGACTCATGGAAAATTTCGTCTCAGAATCTAATTGGTCTGCTAGAATCTCACTCCTTCAAAAATTCGATATATTGGCGCTAAAATCTAATATATTTTTCTCTCATTGGCCCGCTTTAAACAACGCATGTATTAAATAAAGAAAGAATCTCCAACCCTCCCCAAAATGCGTTCGCTTGCGCCAACCCGTCATGTCCGCCTAGATCCTCCTCCCTGTCCCGGCCTGCAAAAAAATTTAAATCAGTACAAGTAAATTCTTCATCCAGCGCATATCTGACTCCCCGTATCTTGGCGCCAAGAGGCCCAGTGGGTCTGGTTTGGATCTGTTTCGATGGTGTGCATAGATATTTGGGTAAATATTTGGTGCTGTTTCTTATGTTATCCTATTCCAGTGGAGATTAGGGACTTTGTAATGGGAACGATCTAAACTACACCGCATTTCGACAAATTCCACGAGGAATTGTGTCTCCCGTTGCTGGAAAAAGTCAAAATGTCGATCTGCAGCTTGTGGGACTGTTTTGGATCTGTTTCGATGGTATGCATAGATATTTAGATACATATTTGGTAATTTCTCTTGTGTTACCCTATTCCTGTGGGGATTAAAGCCTTTGTAGTGGTGAAACGTTTTAAACTACTCGACAAATTCCGAGTAGAATTGTGCAGCTTGTTATAAGGTAGATCTACGTTCATGTACTCTAGCCCAGAACCAGAACAAAATTTTTGATAACTGTTGCACAGGAAAATCAGATATTAAGGTGATAGATATACATGCACATGTATATCTATTGCCCAAGAGGATAACGTAAATTGAATTAGTTAAAACGGATTTGTTGCGTTAAATGAATCAAGCATTTTTTATTAGATATTCGCCAGTAAAAAATTGGTATTTGTAAATGAACATAATTAACAACTAATTATCTAACAATGAAGGTATGAAAGATAATGAATGATTTATATAATAATTAGTAGTTCGAAACATTTGCCCTACTGTTCGTGAATTATGTAACATATATCCTGTGTTATTACTGAACTAAATGCCCTTCTATGTTTAAATTACATGTTTTAATTCAAACCTATGAATAATATTACAGCAGTTCATCAAATTTATTAATTAAAGAGTTAATTACCTACCCCTCTTTATGGATGGCAGATAATTAAAAACAATTATTTGTAATTCACGCACACATATCTGAAGCAAGCATCAATAAGATCAGGTAGACAAGAAAAAAAAAACAGAAATAACTTAAGGCTGAATTTGGAATGGGTAGCAAGTGGTTGGCTAAAAAAGATTTCTATCATGAATATTCCTCTAAGAACGAAGACAATCGTGTACAACGAACTATTCATTCCATGATTAGATATGATTCTGAGATGAAAATTTCAGCCAGGAAAAGTGCACAAAAAATACCCTGAGATGAGAATTTCCTCAAGAGATCCGATCAGAAAACAAATAAGTGGATAAAATATAGTATTGGACAGGATATGTGACCAGGCATAAAAAATACTAGAGTAGACAAGAAGATGATACAGACCAATGGGAGAAGAAACACACATAAGAAACACAAGAAACATATATAAGATATGGAACGATGTCATTAAGAAGACACCCGTACCAGGTGGAGCGAATCAGGGATAACTTAAAATAGTTTAGAGAGACGTGTCAGCTCAGATATCGAAGAGGTTAAAAAATGATGTGCGCAACATAGATTACTCAGCTTCATCTCATACAAACTGGAAGTGAGGAATAATCATGTGTAATCAAGTTGTGTCGGCAACATTGATCTTTTTTTTCCCAATAACGACATATTAGAATATTTAAATTTAAAAGTCAATATCTCAAATCATTCAAAAGGTACCGCATTGTTTCTTATTCGACGTTTCAGGATATTATAAATCATTTTAGCAAGAGAACATTCACTTTTTAAATCCTTTAATAACCCATTTTATTCAAATAACCTGGCTCAAACCATTGTTTTAGTTATGATTAATGATTGTTGCTGTTCCCAACGAACAAGCTTTTCTCGCTATTTCTCAGTAGTCGTAATAATTTAGCTAAGAATTTGCGTAACTAGGCTCATACGCAAATTTCCATTTTTTTTTATGGGGAATTGCAGTGTTTGGTCAACATTCAATCTCGTGGTTTTCACTCATTTTGATCCTGGTGTTTTTGACCCTACCCCCTACCAATCGAAAAACTGTCCTAAATATGAATTGATGTATTTTGAAAAATAGTTACGGGCTATTTGCCTGTCTCATTCAACTCAATCGGTATTAATCCTTAACCCAAGACAGCCAGCAACCTATATTAACCCGAGCCAAGTAATTTTTTTTACTTCGTTGTTACTGAAGAACTACTTTCCAATTTTCATATTTATTTACTAGGTGAGTACAGTAGGCAACAAATGCAATGTCCTTCCTATATTATCACAAGGATTGTGTCGTGCTTCTTCGGCACACAACGCGGCAACGTCGCTTTTTAATCTTTTCGTTAGTAGCTTTCAACGTGGGATCGAAGTCGAGGTAACCATTCGTCATCACTAATGAATGGTTATATCATTCTTAGATTTATCCATCATGCACACTTGTAATTATCTATGAACAAAATAGTGCTTCTATCCCTACCTCCCGCTTTAAGTATTTTCAAGCTCATTTATTCATTCAGCTTCAACTAAGCTTCATTCGCACTTGTAACAAAACAAAATAATGCTTATGTCCCCCCCCCCCCCCCCTCCTTTTTAGTATCTTCAAGCACATATCTTCAGCTTCAACTAAGCCTCATCATTTACTTCTCTGGCGTGTTTTCTGCAAAATCAATTATTACACAATATTGAATTTATTACATAGAGTAAATAGTACGCGTGATGCATTTTTGATATCGTGACATTTTCCCCCCAAGATCAATTTTATCGGCATTTTCGGAATATAGAAGCTTTAGATAGTTTTTCGCCTGTAAATTCCCTATCGAACTATCGTCGGTTTTTTCGATCCTCTCTGCTTTTTCGTCTCTAAAACGGCCCAAACTGACCCCTTTTTCAAAAATATGCCCACCGCAAAAAAAATCAATTTGAGTCAAAAAAAGCGTGTACAGAAAATGTAGTTATTATTTTTTTTTTTGATAATTAATAATTCTGAAATGGAAATTCGGATTGCCAAAATCAATTCACCGTTTGCGACCTCCAAGTGTTGGACGTGCCAAATTCAAAACATCACCCTTAGCAGTTTTCGAGAAAAGTGCTAAATATCTAAAAATTATACGAATGAGCGTTAATCTGACGTCTGATGCGTTAAGCTGACGGCTCAGTCTTATTCCCTACCTAGGAAAAATGTGTTGAACGCGACTAAAGTACTTTTTACTTCAAAAATTGAATTTGTATCCACGACAAAAAATATCTAAGGCACGAAACATATTGCTCACTCACCAGCTCGCTCTATCAATCGATACTCTTTACGGTGCTAATATTAGGATGCCTAAGGTAAGAGTTGGGCTTTAATTTAAATTTTAAAATCTACCCACAGGGTTTACTTTAATACATAGCGAAAAACTGTTTATATGGAAATTTGCCTTATTTCTTCAATACGGAAAAATGGAACTTCCACTTCCGTATAATAATTTTTCTCTATATTAGTCCTGAAACCGTGCAGGTAGGTGTCAAAATATATATGAAAACCCTGTACAATTTCGTTTTTTTTTCTGGGTCAGCAGATGAGAGAAAGGTACTTGATGCTTTAAACAAACCCAGTGAAATTGGCGCCGGCTACAACGCACTACTGGTTTGAATTTCACTGGGTTTGTTTAAAGCCTCAAGTACCGTTCTCTCATCTGCTGACCCTATAGCCATACTGACTAGCCGTTATACGGCGAAACGCGTCTATGGATGGGTCGGCAGGTGAAAAAGAACGGAAGGTACAAACTTTCTGATGCATTTGTCTAGGTTCACCTGACATACACAGGTCAAGTAGTAGCCAATAATTACTATAGTATAGTACTGTCTATCTCCGATAAACTTAGCAGGTTACGGATAGATGGCGCCGGCTACAACTCACTACTGGTTTGGCTTCTGATATGTTAGAACATTTATGGTATTCGTGCTGATAATTATATTTAATAGTGCCTCAACCGATCGTTTGAATATCCTAAAATGCCCTACAAATGCACCTTGTCTTCAGTCCACTCTTCCATATTTATTTATTATTTATCGAAAAGCCAGAAGCGTTCTAGGCCCCTCAACAATATATATATTAACTCTTCTTCATCGTTGTCATAATTTCTTTAACCATATTCATTATATCATCCACTTTCACCTACCATCTCTTGCGTGAAATCCTGCATAGTTGTATGTTATAAGCAAGTCAAAATTCAGGAATTTTAAGGTCATAAATCCAAAAAATTGGGGTTAACTCATACCCGACCTATGAGTTGTGGATAAACTTCAAGTCTGGTGGGTTAATTCTAAGTTCTAAGGCAACTCCATGGTGTAAAACCCATTTCTATATTGATCTTAGATTTAACTCCGGCTTGCAAGTTAATCGGAAGTTATGCAAGTGACCCTAAGTCACACTTTTTAAATAGTTGCTGTCATATTTTAATAAATTTATGAATTATTTAAATATTCCCAAAAAATATCACAAATTACAGGAAAATATAAGACGCCAGATTGTATTGAAAATCTATCCTCTACACATATATGATTAAAAACACGGAATTATTGAACAAATAAATTAAGGATTCGTGCCATAATTATAAAGTGATAATGTTGGCTTTACGCATTATACCGCAAACATTCATGTTTAATAAATTTTGTTAAAATATATCCGCGTTTTTGTGTATACGAAATTCATTGTCATAATTGAAATCTAATAACCAGACGATCACCAGTAATATTACGATCGATGGCGTATTAAATAATGAATTAATACTATTATATGCAAATTTTTTCGTTAAATAAAGGTGTGTGTATCTCGGACAGGTCGCCATTTAGAGCGCAATCTTTTTTGAGAAAAATGTGTAATTTTCTGATTAACTATTAGTATTCCGCGTTTTGTGTTTAGACTTTTAATGTAAGATTGAAGTCATCGATTTAATATTTGGCTAATGAAATGAAGTGCTAATGAAAACCTTTTAGAACAGTATAGGAACGATTTTATTTTCTACTAAAAAAGGCAGTGATGCTAAGGGTCACTACTTTGAACTCAGATTAATCACTTTAATCGTTCGCTAAATTAATCGGTGTCTTGAATATGTCAATGCTAGTATGATATTGATTTATTGATAGATATGTCATATTCAAAACACTGATTGGCATATAAATTGAGGCTAGACTAGCTGGCAACAATGTGGTACGACTAGGAAGCCGTTCCGCAAGGAATATGACTTTTCCGAAATAAAAATATATTCTTTGAAAACTTACTACTTATTTATCGCTTAAAACGCGTTTTAAAATAATTATAATTTGTTAAACTATAATTCATATTTCTGATATTTTAGTAATACAGTGTGCTCAAGCTCTGATTAAAGAAAAGTGAAGTGCGTTCGCAAAAACTGCTTCAAACAACTCGATATACTAATAAAATAATCTCGTGGGTTTGGTTTAATGACGTACCGCCTTTAAAGCACCAAGTATGCTCCCAAAAACCTAATCTGGCAACACTCAGTTCTGAGTCACTCATTAAGTCATCTTTATTAAAGTAGGTTCCATCCATCGATAGTATATGTCAATGGTTCCATTGATATCTATGATTTGTTTATCTTGGGTTTTCCTACGTATGCCGACTGACAAATATATAAGATATCGAATCGATGGATCCTACTCTAAGCACTCTGCATCTGTGTGTTTTGCCTAATTTTTTTAAATTTCAAATTTATTGTATGAACCAGAACATAGTTCTTAGTCGATTTATTAATAACATCTCACTGCTCCTGCTCTACAGGTTCCGTATATAAGCTTGTTACGAAGTACTCTTTTTTTTATATATACCCATTCAACCCGGTAGTTCAGTTGCCATACCGAAGGCACACAACTTCCTTGGCTGGAGCTTTCTTCTCTCCTTCCCATTTTCATTTTATTTTATATTTTTAAAATGATTTTTGGTGTGAAATTTTATGGAACGTTTTAATAATGAATAAATGCTGCTTTAAAAAAACAAGAATCTAATAATAAATAAAAACATTGAAATAATAAAAATACTTGTATATAAATATATAAAAGTAGGACAATCAAATATAATTCTAGCTTCCAGAAAGCATATTTTGAAAAAATAAAATACATATCAGAAATTACAAAATATAAAAATAAAGCCAAACAAAATATAAAATAGTAAGTACAAAAATAAGCAAATGTTTTTATTATTTGACGGAGCAAATAAGCAGAAAACATAAAATATGTTTATAATATATTTATAATGAATGAAACATAAGAATTTAAAATATGAATGTAATTCTAGCTTTCAGAAAAATTTAAAATAATTTAACGAATTATAACAATAAAAACAAAGCACAAAATAATTAAATAATAAAAAAGTTCAAAAATAAACAAAATGTTTATCATTTGACGGAACTAATACATACTCAAACATAATAATTTGTTTTTATAAGCAGAAAACACACTTATATTACATTTATAATAAATAAAATACAAAAAATTTAAAATAAAAAGTACCAACGAGTATAGTTCTAATTTTCAGAAGGCAAGGCGGTACAAAAAATTTAAAGTAATATAAAATTACAATAATAATAGTAAGATAAAAATGAATAAAATAACAAAAAAGTACAAAAATAAACAAAACGTTTATTATTTGACGAAAAATATTTATAGTAAGTTGTTTGTATAAGCAGGAAACAAATTTATAATAAATAAAGCGTGAAAAATAAAAGATGGGACCGCCAAAGATAGGTGGTAAAGTAGGCTATCTATGATTTGTTTATCTTGGAAATATATATGAGTTATCGATGGATCCTATTTTAAGCACTCTGTATCTGTGTGATTTATCTTTTTTTTTTTATTTAAAATTTATCGTATAAACTCTTGCAAACACATTTCCTAGTCGATTGATTAATAACATCTTACCGCCCCTCATCGGCAGGTTCAGTATATAAGCTTGTTAGTTCGGTCACCCTACTGAAAGCAGACAGTTTCCTTGGCTGGATCTTCCTTCCTATTTTCATTTTTTTTTTTTTTATAATTTTTGCTGTGAAATTTTAAGAAACGTTTTAGTAATGAATAAGTGCTCAAAGTGCTGCTGTAAAAAGTTTAATAAACAAAAAACTAATACTAATAAGCAAATACATAGAAAAAAATGAAAAGATACAAAGAAAAATGCTTACGTATATAAATATATAAAAGTAGAACAATCAAATATAATTCTAGCTTTCAGAAAGCATATTTAAAAAAAAACATAATATAAAGAATTATAAAAATAATAATAAAGCAAAAAAAAATAAGAGACGTACAAGAATATCCAAAAATGTTTCTTATTTGACGGAGCAAATAAGCAGAAATCATATGTTTATAATCAATGAAATACAAGAAATTACAAATATAAAAGGACATCAATCAAATTCAATTCTCGCTTTCAGAAAATTAAGAATAATGTAAAGAATTATAACAATAACAAAGCAAAAAAAAATAAATAATAAAAAAATGTAAAATAAACAAAATTTGTATCATTTGACAGAACTAATACATGCTCACATATACTAAGTTGTTTTTATAATCAGAAAACACATTTGTAACATATTCATAATAAA
>MU191440.1:37132-49664 GCA_016904865.1 Pissodes strobi
GTTGTTTTTATAATCAGAAAACACATTTGTAACATATTCATAATAAATAAAATATAAAAAATTAAAAACTAAAAGTACAAACAATTATAGTTCCAGCTTTCAGAAAGCAAATTTATTAAAAAAAAATTAAAATAATATACAATTTTAATAATAATGCAGCAAAAACAAACAAAACGTTTATTATATGACGAAAAAATGCATGGTCAAACATAGTAAGTTGTTTGTATAAACAGGAAACAAACTTATAATATATTTATAATAAATAAAACATGAATAATCAATGATAGAACAGTCATAGATAGTTCTAAGTTTCATTATTTGAGGAACAAATAGCAAATTTACAAAAAAAATATATTATGAATAATAATAATAATAATAACAAAGTACAAAAAAGTTATTATAATCATTCAACCCACATTAAGTATATCGCATACATTTCGGGCTGGAACACCGTTGCATAAGTTCCAAGGGCGAAAGCAAGTCTCATCCCTGTGGTTTCTCCATAATACACACCTGCTCCAGTACCACTCACTATGCATACAATGTTGTAAATATTTGGAAATAGGAAATTCTTCGAATTTATAGGGAAAATGTTCACATCTAACGTCCGTAAAACATCTGATTTAAATTTGTAATATTAACAGGAAATGAGTTCCATGAATCTTGCCTTGAAATTTCAATCCTCTTCCAAAATTATTATATTTACTCCTTTTTTGAACGATTCTTAATTTTACTTCAACTGAGGGCTACGATAATTTAAATTACACATTTTAAGTAACAATATTCCCATTCCAGATAATTTTTTGTGGTTTGGTGACTCGGACTTTGGGAAGTTTTGATGGGCATTTTACGTTTTGCCATATAGAGGAGCCAAAGCTATAGCAGGTATGGCGATTACCTGATTTATCTATTGTATATTTTGCATATAATCTCCTTCTCCGACAACGTCACTTGTATTGTTCTTAATATAATCAAACAAAACGCCTACGATTTACACGTTTATGGCTTTTTGACGGGAATACCTCTCTCGTCAGTATACGATAACAATATTAAACCGTTAATTGAATTAAGCACTTTTATTGCCTACTTTATAGTAGCCTATTATGAATTCGGCAAATATTTGCCGAAAAGAGTCGACGATGTGTAAATTGACTTATATAGTAGCAATAAAAGTATGTGGCAACGTCGATCGGCACGTTAGCAGATCTTGTGATGTTGGGATTTCCGAAATTCCACAAGAGTCACGCAATGCTGGCTTGGGTCACTCTACCAATATTTTCGCCGATCCATTTTCGGTAGAACCAAACGCCGCGAAAACAAAATTTTTATTTATCATAAAATTTCCCGGACTTTGTTACGCTATACTAGTTGCACATAAATGGAATGAACATCATCGAAGGCGGAGGTACGCAGCAATTTCACATTAAGAACGATGATGCGTGACTCGTGGCGAGAGTATATAATTTTAACCATAGTCGTTGCTCACTGGTTCTGGAGTGTGAATGGAATTTACTGGATTTAGGCCAAAATGCAAGAAGCTAGATTCATGATTTTTATTAATTTCTGCTAACTTATACAAAATATTTAATATAGAATTATCTATCCAGAATTTAATGCGACGACAGCGTCAAAATACACTTAAAAATAGTATGACGTTCAGGATCTTGTGATTGCGTGGGTGTTTGCGCTCGTCTCTCTCGGTCTATTTTCAGCCTCGTAAATTTTTCCCATCCGAAAACAGCCGTTCTGTTTACATCGGGAATTTGTAAGTTATTTTCCCACTATAAATTTAGGTGCAGGCATTTTATCGTCGTTTTTATGGATTTTCTATGAAATAAATATAACTGGAACGTTTTTGAAGTACCTGATCTAGTTTTGACCGCTACTGTTCAAGCTGTTTCATTGGATCCCTATATATTAGTCGATTTTACGGTACTACTTTGTTTGCTTCCTTATTAGATCATCAATTTGATGGTGCATATTATTACACTCACGCCGTTTTCTTTTAAACTTAATGCCGATTTGTCTGATACCATTCGAAGGGTGCACACAAAAGATAAAATTCTGAAATATATTATCTCTGCATGAAATAGATATATTATAACACTAGGAAGAAATACACTGTTTGAGGCCTCTATGTACCATTTGTGTCACATGATAGATAACTCTTTCAAACATGGTTTAAAAGGACATCCAACAACCCACAATGATATAGTTTAATGGCCACCTTCTCAGAAACCTTTCAAGTGGCAACCATTTTTTCAATGAAAAAACATTTAGGCATGGTTACCTCAAAAGAAGATCAATCGAATTAGCTGTCTGATTTTATGGACAAAATCTTGAAAGAATTTGAAGATCGGAATCTTGTATTTCTGTCTAGCTGGCCCCAGTCCGAGAAAGACGGTAGCTGTTGAGTGATGTGGTGGAAGATTTTTGAAGTAATAATTTTTTCTGGCACATTCAGTACACTTGTTTCTGGGTAGTGAATAAGACTGAGTTATCTACGCAAAATCATGTAATGCCCAAAACTGTCTACGTCCGGCTGCCCATTTGGGTAATTTAGCAATTTTTATATTTTGTACGTTTTTCGGCACCACTTGGTGGGCTGCCAACGATCCATTATTTCTGGCGATCCGATCTTCCGTTTCCGAGTTATTACGTCAAATGTACGATTTTTCAAAATTTTGCTTTGGCACCGAAACGACCACAGTTCAATAGGCAATCGTATGGAAAAACTCTCTAAATGCTTCTCTGTTTCGGAAATGTCGAGAAAATATAAAAACATGGATTTATAGGTCAAAAAAATCAAGGTTTTTTTTTTAATTTTTATTTTTTCGAGGAAAACACTTATTATAGAAAAGCTTACGAGAATTTGCGCCAAAAACCGTACCACCTTACAAATGATGACGCCTTTTGAGCTAGTTGAATTTCAACTTTTCACCATTTCGATTTTTGATATGTACAGTGTGGTTCTGTTCATTTTGTCAGTATCTGTAATATCAACACAATCATCTACGTAACTGCCAGATTCCCGGTCTATATACTAATATTCAGTTTTGACGCACGTATTTCCATCGGCGGCGAAGCTCATCAGATGGTAGAGCGCCCGCTTAACATAGGTACCTGAAGTACCGGAATCGATGCCCGGCGTCTCTTTTTTTTTAAGATACATCATTTGGGTATTTTTCAGGGTAGTGTCTTTGGAACTTTTATTATTTTTTTCTTTTTTATTAATAGTCTTGCTTCGGAGATTCTTAACCAGGTTTCTACTTAGTAAATTTTGCAGATGACATGCACATCTTAGTCATCGGATCAACACTATATACTATATACCGCAAAAATGCTCTCCGCGAATAATTTACGAAAAACAGATTCATTCTTAGCAATGAAATGGTTTGGAAACAAACAAAGTGGAATTTCAGAAACGGTTCATTTTGCTTCTCAGAGTATCGCTCTGGCCAAGCCCATAAAGGGGGTTTGGGTGGTTTTATAGATGAAAACTTAAGCTGAATAGAACAGGTGCCCAACGTTTGCAAAAAACTTAATTCACCTTCTGATTATTTAAAAACAATGGCAGCAACCAGGGACATATATTTTGCGAAAATTCATTCTTTCCTCAAGTTTGGATCTCATTCTGAGAGGGTGGGAGAGAGTACAGACACCAAAAGCCAGCAATACGAATTTTAAAGTCCTTAAAGCATGAGGAATCGTGCAGCGGCAAATTTATGGAGCTCAATATCATCAGTGGCAGGGCAGTATATGCATGATCTTTTTATGACGTATCATATGTGTAATAGCGAGTTTTTTGATGTTTTTGCATTTTACCCTCTCATGTATTTCCTCATTTTCGAAACTTTTCGCCAGCTTCATGTGACAGAGAATAGTCCTTCTAAAACCCAAGCAAGATTCATTCCTTCCTCAATTTTGGATCTCATTCTGAGAGGGTGGAAGAGAGTACAGGCCTCAAAAGCCAGCAATACGAATTTTTGAAGTCCTTAAAGCATGAGGAATCGTGCAGCGGCAAATTTATGGAGCTCAATATCATCAGTGGCAGGGCAGTATATGCATGATCTTTTTATGACGTATCATGTGTGTAATAAGAGATTTTTGATGTTTTTGCATTTTACCCTCTCATGTCTTTCCTCATTTTCGAAACTTTTCGCCAGCTTCATGTGACAGAGGATAGTCTTTCTAAAACCCATATCTAGCCCATCTTATTATGTTGGTACGATAAACCATTTTGAATTAAGCTCTGTTAATACCATCTATTAAAATGGAGTTGCGTTGAAGTTATTTCCGAAAATGATAAATCGCATCAAAATTATAAGACAGTTTTTGTACAGTTTAGTTTGGATTGCCAAAATCTCTAAACTTAAAAATCAGGTGCGTACCATTTTTCGTACAAAATATTTAACCCAAACTAATCCTTGGAGTTAAGTGTGTATTAAGATAATATACAAATGTAGGAGATGAAATCAGTCACTAAGAATAAATATTTTTCAATTTGAGCAACTGCTCCAAAATTAATGGATTATTTTTTCATCTGCATTTCATCAAGAGATCTAAGTGATTTGTATGACTTATAGCCAAGTGGAGTGGAGATTAAACACACTTATCTAAATATAAATGTCCTCGTAAATGTGCGTGCGTTTGTTCCTCTTATCTATCTATTTGTTCAGGTTATTGGTGGGAATTCCATTTTACCGTTATTTAATAATGCTCCAGGCCAAGGTCCAGATTATGATGATACGTCAGCACTCTGATAATCAGTTTAGATACCTCGGTAGAGGCTATACCTCTAAAAAGGTACCATCTTATTATTAATCCTAAAGCTCTGATCAAGCAAAAAGTTTAAAAAATCATCCAAAATAGTTCCCCATTTTGGTTTACCCCCATTTTACTTCACTCGTGACATGGGTTAGTTTGGGTTAGTTTGGGTTCCCGACTAATTTTTCCAAAAAATGTATATTAACCTTTTCCAGGTTTTTACTGTCGGCAAAGATAAAATAATATTTCAAAAGTGTTGAATCATTTCTGAACCTGAACTAAAAGGCGTTTAAGGTAGAACCTCTCCAACATTAGATCAGCTCATAATTTGTAAAGCCAGTTAGCAAGCATAGAATCTATGATATTTATATGTCTTGACAAGTTAGTTGATTTTACTTAGTTAGTTTTATGACATATTAAATTAAATCCCTCGGTTTAAACCCAGGTTTAAAGTCCTTTATAGCACTTTTCCATTCAATTAATTAAACATATATTACTAGTATTAAAACATTAATAATTAAATAGTTAATCCCGTTACTCCTGTTAACGATGGTTATTTCACCTCGTATTCACACACTTAATATCCCATTTGGCCTGAGCCCACTTTTGATAAACTAGACAAGGAATGTCACGTCCGCAAATCGTATATAAATGTTTTTGTGTTTCGAGCTTATTGTTGATAATTAATGTGGAAATGTAATAAAATTCCCCTCAATTAGGCAACAGCTTTAAATGTTAGAAAAAGAAAGCTGATTTATTTTTTTCCTTTAGGAAATCAAAACAGTCGATGTGGTCCATCAAAAGAATGTGATATTATTTGATTTAATATGTATGAGTATACACATACAACATACAAATACTTGGCCTTAGTGGAATGTCTGTCAGGTGAACGTGATGATGGCCTGAAATCTCCTGGGGCCCTTTCTCTAATGATATGACCCAACGAACTAGGATTCTATTCCTGAATCATGAATTCGTTCGGGTTAAAATCAGCGCAATCTCATGTAATTCGAATGAATTCAAATCTCGAGGATGAGAGCATAAAAAGTGGAGAATTTCGTATGGATATCTTCTACTTTATTGTAGTTACTTACTATACAGGACCTTCTGTTTGGACGTAATCTTTCATAGACTATTTCAGTTGCTTTATAATAAGATAAGAGGAGCGATTTTTAAAAAAATCATTATGAAAAATACATCATTGTAATGTGCCAAAATATTTCCACTTTTTTTTTAAATCAGTATAATGACCGCATCTTTTGAGCCCGTCTGAACCTACCTGTTACGGTTGCTTGGCTTTGACAATAATATTAGTCTATGAAGTTCAAGTCCTGGTTCATGTATAAACATTATTTTCGTTTTTTTTTTTGCTCATTTATTTATATCTGAATAATTCGGTTAATAATCCGTCGTGCGTTTTGCTTTATTAGAATTTTCCTTGTTTTCTCAATACATTTTTCTTCTTGGCTCTTCCATGGGTTTTTTACTTGATTAAATGTTTTGGGCTTTTGTAAAATGTGAATGAGTATTTGAAACTTTTCTATCCAAAATAAAACCAAAAAAATCCAGAAATGAAACTTTACTTATTTATTACAGACCGGCCAACGTCTGGATATGTCCCAAGGTCCTGGGTAATGACGAACTGACTCAGCATCAATGTTAGTTGCTTCTAATAACCATAACTTAGTTTAAGCTATAATAATCTAGTTAAAGGTGTCATTTTATGACGACAGATTTCTTTGGCAGCACCATATTACATCTAGATCGTGTGCCAACTGATGTCTAGAGTCAATCTAGATTAATCTAGAGCCAACGAATTATAGCAGCCCTCATTTGAGCCAGAGCTAGCCCTCATTTGAGCCAGAGGGATATTTATTTCCCATAGATACATTTCAAAATTTATAATTTATGTCAATATATTTTAGTCTATACATAAATTTTATTCCAAATGCTATTGCTCCTTCTTGACATCAATCTTTTGATTACAGGTCAAACTTGTGTGCATACAGCAGCCAAATATGGTCATCTGGAAGTTCTAAAACATCTGGTCGCCTGCGGTGCCGACATCAACGCTCGCGAAGGTCTGGAAGGACTGACTGCCCTGCATTACGCAGTACAAAATCGGGACGAAAAAATGGTGGAATTCCTGCTGATGGAATGTAGACACCTGAACCCAGATGTCATGACCTATGGAGGAAACAATGCTTTGCAACTGTGCCTTATCGTTCCTGAAGCCATCAAACGCGTCTTAAAGATGAGAGGACTGGACTCGCCGTATTCGACCGACGATAGCGATAGTAGCGAAGATGAGGATGAAGAGGTACGTACTTTTGTGGTTTTTAGTATTAAATTTAATAATGCTTCTTATGGGATTTCAATCACATTTATTGCGAACACTATAATGAGCACGTCATCTGTCCAATGGCCCAATAACATCCATCGTTTCGTCAGTTGACTTTTCTGTTTCCACGCACATTATTAAAAATAAATGAAGTGAACACTTCTTTTGGCACGTTCAGCACTCCTGGATAGTGAATGAGCCTGAGATATCAAGTGCAACTGGAAAAACCGAATAACCTGGAGCAAATTCTCACCTTTTGAAGTTTTCACCATATAATGTGTTCAAAGTCTTGAAGCAACCCTTTCAGATGGGTTTCATGCTCTTTGTTACTCTATGATTCTGCAGGTGCGAAATTAATCACATCTGGAACCATGCCCATATACTAATTATTTAAATTGTTTCACATTTCTTCCATTTGAGCTGGGGTCAAGCACGATCAGATGTTTATACAATGGGCTTTATTAGTAAACTAGTTTGAGAAAATGTTCCACCTTTAAGCCCCACCCGAAAATAAGGATGTGTTATGTGACAGCACCTGATGAAAAAAAATTATTTAGGGTCACTAGTTTGAATTCCGATTAGCATCTGCTAAATCACACGTCTATTAATGCATGTGTAATAGCATTGACACATTCAAAGAATTGATTAATTTATCGAGCCATTAAAGTGTCTAATCGAAGTTCAAAGTAATGACCCTTATAATGAACAAAAAATGGCAGACAAATTGTTGTTTTTTCTAATAGCTTTCACTTATTTATTCCCTAAAAATTAAGTATGTGTAATATATATTTTTATTTTTGTTATAGATGTCATACGAGAGTCAAGTTCACAGATTCACGCCAAATCTGGTGAACGCCAGCGCTTGAAACAACCACAACTAGAGGAATATCTTGCCTCAGCGCAAGGCAATCAAGAAACGCGAGTTAGCCACTTAGGCAGAGATACATAAGAGAAGATTGAACAAGATGCTAAAAACTGGTTAACTGTGATTCGCTGATTTTGACTACATTTAGGGGCCCTTTGAATTTTTTATATAGCCCATTTAATTTTGTTATGAACCGACGGCCAACGTGCGATTGTCGTCGACAATGAGGCGATGGAAATTGGCTCCATAACAAAATTGAGAGTGGATTAGTTAATCTATAGTTATTATAGTAAAAAATGGCGACTTTCAAAAGGTTCAAAAATCTGTAAAAATAAATACCAGCTATTATTACAGAGGATTTCATTGGTAGCAAAAATGCAGCTGTACATATTGGTCAAATGATAAACTGGAATAATAATCAGTCATTGTCAGAACATTGGAGATTGTGATGGCACCAAACTTCGTCTAACATTGTTTGATATTAATGTAACCTAAATCAGATATCGCACAATGCTTGACACATTTTTATTATTATTATTATTATTTATTTTTAAATTAATTACATGTGATTTGGGTGTAAATAAATTTACTGCAAAATTAATTCCGATGAAGTCCTGCTCTATTATTTAGCCAAATTAGATAACGGCATTATTAAATCATTAAGTAAAATTTACTTTTTAGGTAACGACTTGTAATACTTATCCAATTTTAAGACCTCAATAAATTGAATATGTAAATGTGAAGATTACGCTAACTTATTTTTATTTTAAACATTTCTCTACAGATGATGGAAGTCTGCCAAAAAATGTAAATATGTGTCAATATTAAGACTTCGTTTATTTGTAGATGGGATATCAGTCCTTCGTGAATTTACTCACGACCTATAAATAGTGGTTGGAAGTATACGGATAAAGTTCAAAGTGGTTTCTTTTAATAACCATAATATTAGTGTCAACATGCCTTTAACGAAAGCTTTTTGAGCCAGAGTTACAGATGGTTAAAAAGTCATTTAATAATAACATATTTTAAAAACATATTTAAAGCATTTGAATGCTAATATTGGGGTATTTTAAAGATGAGCTGGTGAAAGAAGAAAAGACTAAAAAGCAAACTTTGTGTTCTTTGTTGTAAAATCCAATATTAAGAAAGAACTATATTTATTGTTACAATTTAAGTTTCCATTCATTTAATTTTTGTATATAGTTTTAATTATAGTAATTACTTCATATCAGAATAAAATGTACATTGTATAAATACATCTCCAAAACAGTGTTTTATTTTCATTATTACCATGATCCTATAAAATGAGTACTTAGTGAATGCGATTTATTCAGGTCCGACATCAACCTAGTCCCGTACTGGTGACCATGTATTATATTTAAATGTACAAAATGAGATATCAAATACATTAAAATCTTCGTGAAGAGAACCATTTCCAACTTGCCCATGGACGAAATCAAAGTTAAAATGCCTTCAGTAAACATAAGAAAAGTTCATTCGGTCTGTGCCTGTGAGAAATATCTAGCAACAAAATAACTTCTTATTAAATTCGATTAAAAGAAAAAAAGTGCTTACTTATTTAAATTTTAAAACAATATTGGACTTCTGGCTTCTGGCACTTAGATATCTCAATATAGGCAAATCGAATCCTGACTCCAGGTTTGAAAGTACTGCGCTTGGGTTTAATGGTTTCTTTTGAAATAATATAGGTACCAAATACCTTCATTCGCTTAAGTTCTACCAAAAAATTTTGCCCATCCATCTGTGAAGCACCTGATTCAGCATTTTTTCAAAATTACGATTACGGATTACATTTCAGATACAGAATAAAGAGCCGCTGGCCGGCCATAGCAGTAAATAGTGGATATTTCCTGATTTTAAATTATGCCTGTTGGGCCGATCACTAACTAATCAGATGATAGCGGAGTAAAATACCGAGGAAAAGTAGTCAAAAAATTTGTTTGAGGTATAACCAGTTCAGACCATCAAAATATGATTACATATGTTCCTGGCTATATGAAATGGGTGATTACGACTTTTTTTATAGGTTCAGACTTTTTTTATAGCTGAAAACGTCGAAAATTTTAATAAATCAGTTTGCCCACTTTTTTATACATGTAAGCATTAAAGTAACTATTTGTTATCTTTTTCATAAGATTCTGTGACGCTTATATTGTACCAGATTAGGCCACATGTTTTATTCTTGTGTTTACAGGATAGAAAATGAATAGCTTTTAGTGTAGGTAGAAAGAGGACCTTTTTAAGAAGGGGCACTTGTTCTTTGGCCGGCGGATTGAGCGCCACGCCATTTATTTGTATTCACGTATTTAATAAAAAATACTGTGTTGATTGGAAAATAGAAAGTTTGTTGTGAAAATTACGAGTTTTCTTACATCAGAAGTGGAATAGAACTACTAAAAGTACCACAAAGGTGTAAAGTCGTCGCGATGCGAGCTGCACAGTGTAAAATCAAATAATAAGTCTTTAAAAATTCCGAGTGTTGTGAATTTGATCATCTCGCTAGAAATGTGACAGAGGTGTAAAACGGTCGTGACGTAAACTACATCACAGTTCGAGTGTTTGTCGATAATCTACTTTTGAGTGAAAATATGGAAGAATTCGAGAAAATCCTAACAGACTGTTTGAGAGCACTAAAGAATGAGAATAATAACGCGGTGTTAACTTCAATAGATATTCAGATTTTTGATCCTGTTCGAAACGAAAAAGAAGCTTCGAAATGGTGTGATGAGCTGGAAGAAGTTTGTCAAACTTTTCATTGGTCGAAGGATGAACTGTTGGCTTAATTTGAGCAGCTAAGGAGTGGTTATCAGCATGGAATCCTGCACAGCGAACTTGGGATTTGCTGCGGACCGAGTTGTGTAGCCTTTACCCTGCGAAGCACAACCTGAATCGAAAATTGCGGAGGGCGAGTTGGTACACCAGGGACGATGCAAATTTATACTGTGAGTATGCGAGAAAGAAAATATTTTTCTACGAACATTTTAGAAATTGTGATAGGCGATATCACTGATATTCATGTAAAAGCTGCTGCGCTGAATAGCGATGTAGAATCGGTCAGTCAACTCCTTACCCTTTTGGCCAATTAGAAAATGACTGAATCTGGTTAGTTATCAGGAACATTGTAAAAAGACTTCATTCTACATTTTCGCCTAAAGATACTAAAGCCAATTTAATTAATAGGAACACCTGTTATTCTTGCAAATAAAAGGGCCATTTAAGTCGACATTGTCTTAAAAAAAATCAAGTTTAATAATTTTAACTCTGCATTAGAGAAATAAAATAGCTCAGGTCGTTTGCGCATATTGCAAAAAAGGTGGAAATTACGCCCCTGATTATTTTTCAGAAAAAAAAAATGACCAACGGACTTCGCCACGGATTAATTACTTTTGCGTAAATTTAGATCGTGATTTTTGTACCACTTTTAGCATTCAAGGCACCCAAATCAAGTGTTTAATAGATAGTGGAACAGAATGAAGTTTGTTGCCTGAAGAAGTCGCTAAAAAAAAATTATGATATTTTGAACCTGCTTTGTTAACTTTAAAGGGTATCGAAAGTAATGATGATAGTAAAGCTAACTTAGGAATCGAGAGCAACGGTACTGTGTTTGAAATTTGTTTTTGTATAGTCAATAATTCTGTTATGACACCTGATGCTATAATAGCGCGAGATCTTTTTCATCACAAGAGCCTCGAAATGCTTAGCAAGTGTTCACGCCGGTAGTCAATTTATTCTTAAAGATAAAATAAGTCGGATAGAAAAAGTCATTATTCATGTGAAGGTGTGGATAAAAACTATAAATAGTCCTTCAATAGTTATTAAAAAAAAAATTGATGGCCTTAATGTGTAACTACAATTTTACGCTAGGCCATTCTGTGTCGCCAATAACCACCGCCGAATTAAGTATACAGCTTAAAGAGAATAACATAATCCACTTTCATCCTTATAGAATAGCGTTGTGTGAGCGCGAAAAAGTAAAACTAACGATAAAAGATTTGCTTAAAAATAATATTATCCAAGAAAGTCATTCATCGTATGCAAGCTCTATTATTCTAGTGCATAAAAAAAGATGACACAGCACGCACGTGTTGCGATTTTAGAGCGCTTAATAAATTAACGATTAAAGAAAGATATCCTTTACCGCTAATTCAAGATCAGATAGACAATTTATAGGGAAATTTATGAGCCTTTTTGATTACTTCCCTAAATTTATACCAGAAATGTCTTCAAGAACAGCTTGTATTACTAATTTAACAAAAAAAAAACATCGAATAGTTTGAGCCAAATAAAACATTTTACAAAATAAATTATTGCTTTTGGTTCCCGAAAATGGCTAATTTTGATAAAAAATATTGTGGCCCGGGGAATTTTCGGATGATTCTTAATATCATGTTCTAGGTCTAGGTAATTGTTATAATGTCTACTTCGCCTGTATGGGCTATTGCAAATGAAACTGTGAATTTTTTATTTTAAATTTATTGACTGTTTTTTTTCTGTTGAGTTTGTTGAAAGCCGGAACGCTTTGCAAACATGTCTAATAA
>MU191440.1:49674-70693 GCA_016904865.1 Pissodes strobi
TGAAATAGTTTATGTTGAGTTTGTTGAAAGCCGGAACGCTTTGCAAATATGTCTAATAAATAATAATTGTTCTGTTCTTCGATGAAATAGTTTATGTTAAGTTTGTTGAAAGCCGGAACGCTTTGCAAACATGTCTAATAAATAATAATTTTATTGTTCTCCGATGAAATAAGTTGTCTTGAGTTTGCTGAAAGCCGAAACGCTTTGCAATAATGTTTGATAATAATTGTCTTGTTCTCCGATGAATTAGTTTATCTTGAATTTGTTGAAAGCCAGAACGCTTTGCAAACATGATTAATAATAATTGTCTTATTCTTCGATGTTATCTTGAGTTTGTTGAAAGCCGAAACGCTTTGCAAAGAAGTTTAATAATAATTGTCTTGATCCCCGATAAATTAGTTTATATTGAATTTGCTGAAAGCCGGAACGCTTTGCAAAAATGTTTAATAACAATTGTCTTGTGCTTCGATGAAATAGTTTATGTTGAGTTTGTTGAAAGCCGGAACGCTTTGCGAACATGTTTGCTGATAATAATTGTTATGTTGCTCCGATTAAATATTTCACGACCAGTTTGTTGAAAGCCGGAACGCTTTACAAACATGTCATGTTCTTCGATTAAATGTTTAAGATCAGTCTGTTGAAAGCCGGAGCACTTTACAAACATGTCATGTTCTCCGATTAAATGTTTATGACCAGTTTGTTGAAAACCGGAACACTTTACAAACATGTCATGTTCTCCGATTAAATGATTATGACCAGTTTGTTGAAAGCCGGTACGCTTTGCAAACATGACATATCCGCCACTGAAGTAGTTTACGACGAGTTTGTTGCGAGCCGGAGCGCTTTGAAAACATGTTTGTTAACAATAATTGTTATTTTACACCGATTAAATAATTGACAAACTTGTTGTGAAAGGAGGAACGTTTTGTTTAGTTAACAATTATTGTAGCCCTGCAATTTACAGAAATTTATGAAGTTTAACTTATCATGTGGAAGGATTTAGTAATGATCATACAATGCTACTCGTAATGCGCTCACGCGTTTATAGTTTATCAACATGGAATGTTTTGGCAAATTTTTGGTTTGTGTTTTCTCATTGTTCCAGATTGACATTAGAGAAGTTCAGCTGTTTCCAGAATAATTCGAGAGCGAATTAGCGTCAGGGTTGGCCGTGTAAGCATTAAAGTAACTATTTGTTATCTTTTTCATAAGATTCTGTGACGCTTATATTGTACCAGATTAGGCCACATGTTTTATTCTTGTGTTTACAGGATAGAAAATGAATAGCTTTTAGTGTAGGTAGAAAGAGGACCTTTTTAAGAAGGGGCACTTGTTCTTTGGCCGGCGGATTGAGCGCCACGCCATTTATTTGTATTCACGTATTTAATAAAAAATACTGTGTTGATTGGAAAATAGAAAGTTTGTTGTGAAAATTACGAGTTTTCTTACATACATAACACCTCATAACTCTGGAAAGACTCCGTATATTAAAATAATTTTTCTTGAGATGATATATAACATTTAAGCGAAGACAACAGTCATAATGTTTTCATTGATTTTTATCATTTTTTTTAATGGTATATGAACTTGAGAGTTTATATTTTGAATATGCTACTTTTCGACCAGTGACAAACTTTTTTATTTTTGAAATTTTCTGTATGTCACCAGCGTGAAAGTTTTAGCCAAAAGTACAAAAATGTTATAAAAAAAGACTCCAGTCCTCTAGGTGTAATACTTTTCGAGTAATCCACCCTCCAAAGCTGCACATAATAAAAAATAGATGCTTCCGCGCGCGCCCACTGCAGCCCGTATCTCGTTTAGTTAACGCGCCGCTTTAAATACCATAATATTATGTAAATGGATATCATGTTAATTGGCGATATTGTATTTCTTGTTTCATTTTTGCTTCATTGTAAGTAATGTTTTAAACAAAATATATGTATATAGTTATAGTGAAATGTCTACTGCCATATAACAATGTTATTCAAAATGAAGCAATTTTATATAGTACCTTAACTTGTACAGTTTCAATATAAACACAATAATCATTTAAGTTATTCGACTACCTCAATATGTGTCAGTACATATATGAAAAAAAAACCTTTAATAAATATGAAAAAAAAACTTATTTAAAATATAATTTAGTAAAAATCTTCAACTTCAGAATCGGACGAGCATTCTTTAGCAGTGAGTAGTCTATTATGGCACGCATATTTGCAGTTGCGGCAACACTTAAGTCCTTGTGAAACACAAGAGCACCTATTATTTTTACAATTTTTATCAGAACACCAAAATAATAGAGTTTTTCCCACAACATCTGGTACTGGATACCCTAACGAGAAAATTGGGGCCCATGATTCATTTTCAAAAGTCGATCCATAGTTACTGGGATTTCGAATGTCACTTTGTTTACGTGGCTGCTGTACCATATTTTTAACTGATATATACATCTAAAATAAACATTTTAAACTATTAGTTATACTTAAAAATAATACAAAAATTATAGACATTTCAGAGTTTATCTTTTTAGATGTTGTTGGAATGCCTTATCCGTCGGAGGTAATTCTGATGCTGGCCGATTTCTAGTTCGTGTTAACTTGTAACGTAATTCGTTAAGGTTGCGAATTCCTGGCACATTGTTCTTATACAAAAACAGAATATATTGCTGACATACATCAATAGCGTCTTTTTCAGAAAGTTCTGGAAGCTTCTCGAGGTCTTCCAACTTGTCGACATGTTTACACAAAACATCAAAAGCCGTTTTTTTCCTATTTTGTAAAATGCATTCGTTGTATCGCAACGAGTAAGACAGTGAACGGCTAATAATTTTTTACAAACTTTTTGTCCAATATTTGCTACAATTTGGGACAAAGAGGCAAAGTGCGTACTTATATATATACTGCGGCCCAATTGCATGAATACGTTATGTCCGGTCATATCAGGAATCATACAGTAATAATGAATTACCAAAATGAAAATATCAGTATTTAGAGATTTTACTAAAATCGAATTGCAACTTGGAAGATCATTTAAGACGTGAAGTATTATTCTGGTGTCTGCGTCGTTTTGGTTACTATTTAATTTTTCTAAACTTTGCGTATTACCGTTTCTGGTTATCAGAAAACAACTTTCAGTATTTTTAAATCCTCCTGCTATTATTATTTCTTCCTTATTATCAAGTATAGATGGTCCCTTTTCCAAAAAATAGTTGGTTAAATAATTTAATATTGATTGCTTATTTGAAGAAGACTATAAATTCTTTAAATTTCGGAACTTTTCGAGCACCGGATACTTTAAAATCCGCGGTAAAATCTCCACGTCTTTTTCTTTCGGCATTTTTGATGAATTTGAAGAGTAAGTATCAAACACCAAATTTATCAGTTTTGCTTTGTGTTTTCGTCCTTCCCTTAAAATTTTAGTAACAGATATTTCTGCAATATCGCTAAAAGTAATGAAAGAAGCAGCAACTAATTCTTGCACAGATACCATTCCGTCAATAATAATTGCATCTACGGCGGGACATTCGGTTATGTTTGGTGCAAAACTTTCTATTTTTCTTGCTAAATCAGATTTTGCCGTCTTCCTCATCGTACCATCCTCGTGAAATAGAGATAGTGGAACCAATATTAATTCGTGCGTTAATATATCTGACAGGTCTAGCTCTTGAAAGCATGGCAAAGCTAGTCTGTGCTAGACAAAATACATAAACCCAAAACCTAATGCGCGTATAAATGCTGAAACATACATTGCGTTTTAGCGGGAGCGTTTTAAAGGGTCCTGTTTGGCGGCAATATGTTATCGCCGCGTTCTGTTGCTGCGTCTTGACCGCATATGTGTAGACTGTTCGATTTAAAATTATAGGTTGTCCTCATCCCGCCAAACAGGACCCGTTAAAACGCTCCCGATAAAACGCAATGTATGTTTCAGCTTTTAGGTTGGCGTCGCCGCCGGCCGGACGCCCGGCTCTGCAGTCGCCGCCCATGAATAACAATAAATATTTCAAAAACTATACTTGATAACCCATACAGCACAGCAAATCACGATTACGATGTGTTCGCATTGTGACGATGTATCTAGATGCAGACACAGGGTTGCACAATTCTACGATGTAAATGTGCTACGTTTACACATTTCAGGTACACACGTATGCACAAAGGTTAAACGTCCGCCTCACAATGTAGCCACAGTATACCATTTACATATACACAACTTAAATGATCCACAGTGTGTTATCGGCTGCACAGTAATTGTGTATTATGCTTAAACTCTGCTTACACATGGAATTTGTCCTTCTCAATTTGGACGTAAATATACTATTCCGTGTATATGTAGCTCCGTCGCCCCATGCATACGCCCTGTCAAAGAAACCAATTTTTCATGAGCTACTTCAGGAAAATAAAAGTTTTGCCGCCTGACCTTTATTCGTTCTCAAAACAGGTGTTTTATAAAAATAATTAATATTATGGTTTTATGAGAACGAAAGAGCGGGCAGCGAAACTTTTATTTTCCTAAAGCATCTGTCTGAAGAAAAGTTCCTTTAAAATTGTTATTTTTTTCTTTCCACATAATATACAAAGAGCGGCTAAAATATAGAACAAATTCATTTATTGACTTTTTAGAAAAATGTTCGATCACGTCAATTATAATTTCTCTTCCGTTTTTTTTGCATCAAAAAGAAAATATACAGGGTGTTTCAAAAAAGTAGATTTGATGTCAATTTTTTTTTTAAATAAAACACTATTTTTTAAAATCCAAAGCAATAGTGTTCCATTTAAAAATAAATTAAGTTTGATGTCAAATCTGATTTTTGACACAACCTGCATAATTTCATATTTCATTTTAGAGCAAAAAGCAGAACAAAAAATTAAAATGGACGTGTAGGAGCATTTTCCTAAAAAATCAATACCTGACTTTGAAACGAATTTGTTCCATATTTTAGCCGCTCACTTTATATAGTTACTACTACGGAACGCTATCTATTGGTGCAACAGAAAGCAGATAATATATATAATATATAAAAACGCAAATATATCTTATGCTATACATTGCCAGCCTTTGTTGCAGCTCAGCAGCTCTCCTTTCAGCCATTCTTCGTTTTTTGAAACAAAAAAAAATCCTCCAGTCGGTTGGTTGCTTGTCGTTTGTCGTAATCATTCGCAGACCGCCACGTCGTTTTGGAGCTCAAATTTGGCAAATTGGGTATTGGACAAGAGTCTTTCATAAAGTCACTGCAATAATACAAAAAAGTACCTATAAGCTGAGCACAAAAGATCAATTGTTATGGTTGTAACTGTAAATACTCTGAAGGATGTTCACTTTCGAATTTAATAAAAGTAAATGTGCAGAACATTATACGCCGTGATACCCAATGACCTTTGATTGTGCATTTCCTACAGCATCCATACCCAGTGTGGCCTTTGAGCTATATATGAACGAGCTGGTACCGGTGCATCGCAAATGTAAGCATCCATTACGATTTTATATTTGACATGCATCAAAGGGTGTTGAAAATTTTTGTATCAAAAATCAGTGTAGCGAGAATTGTTACTCGATTTCCATGACCGCCTAGGTTTTTTATAATAAGAAAGTGCATACCACCCCAGAACTTTAAAAATGGTAAAATTACTACTACCTGCGACCACAGGAGATACAAATGGCCAGCATGCTAACGCTCTGCGCTGGCATTGTTCCATCTCCCTCGAATGTAGAAACGACAACACACAACTGTAGAGTGTATGTTATTACACTGTACTATTACTTTTACGTGGTGTATACACAAAATTTTACTTAAAGCTATAATCACCACATTAATGATTTAAACTTTGTCAGCATCCTGTACGAACGTTAGATTTCAAAATTCTAACGACCCAATTAACTTTACGTTATTATAGGTACATAAAAATGTTAGGTAGAAATCCAACAAATTACATTAAACCATTGTAAGCATCATGTAGGCACCTATACGGACGTTAAATTTCAATAACATTCCAATGATCCATCTGTACTTTGTATAAATATGTCAAGAATCTTAGATGCATAGGGTTAGTTTGGGTTATAAATATTATTAAACATTGTAGCTCCAATATTAATGGTACCTAGGAGTAATAAAGTATTTATCAATTTTTACTATACCTTATAATCCGTTTCAAAGTGCACAGAGACACACACACTTCCGCGTCTTCCCAAATGATACAAAAATGGCTGCTATATGATGTGGATGTACTACCCCACTTTTATAGAGGAAAGAGGATACACATGAGATGAGATACACATGCCCGGTATGCTCACGCTGACGCTTGCGCGCGCACTGTGCCGTGCTTCTGAATGGTGGAATGTAGATACGACAAGACACAACTAAAGAGTGTATATATAGTTTTTTGCATCATGTGTGTATATCGCACTTTTACGTGGTGTATGCAGTAGGTACAAATATTGCATAAAGCATCACACATACATATGACTTAAACCTTGTAGGCATCATTTACGGACGTCAAATTTCAACATTCTAATGATCCTTCTTTACGTTATATAAAAATGTTTAAAATCTTAAGTGCATACGGTATACAATTATTAAACATTATGTCACATAATTCTATCAACAAAAACATAAGTGTATCTCATATGTGTACGTCAGTACTAGATCAACAATTAGTTTCATCATAACATATTTTGTTTCTCACATGTATATCTTGTAGAGACGTAATTTAAATTTGACGTGCTGTATGGGAATTGATTGCGGTTTTTTTTAAAAACTTCTTTGTAGTTTTAGCTAAAACTTTTACGCTGGTGACACCTAGAAAATGTTACAAATAAAAAAGTTTTTCGCTGGTCGAAAAGCAGCTTATTCAAAATATAAACATTCAAGTTTATATACCATTTAAAAAAAATAAGAACAAAATCCAATAAAAATATTATGACTGTGGTCTTTGCTTAAAGCTGGATTTATAGATTGACATAACATAAGCATAGCATAAGCATAAGAAGTTAAACATTCATATTTAAGTTAGGCAGTTTATAGATCGACATAACATAAAACACAACATAAGCTTGACATAAGAAGTTGACCAATATTCAACTTCTTCTGTTATGTGCTTATGTTCGACCAATGAAAACACAGAATTTTAATAATATTTACCTTTTGAGAGAATGACATATGCGATGTTCAATAAAATTTGGCGTTTTGGCTTTATGAGTGCTTGTTCTTTTTGAGAGTATTTTCAGAGTTATGAGGTGTTATGTATAAAAAAAGTGGGAAAATTGTTTTATTAAAATTTTCGACTTTTTTAGCTATAAAAAAAGTCTGAACCAATAAAAAAAGTCGTAATCATCCATTTCATATAGCCAGGAACATAGGTAAACATATTTTAATGGTCTGAACTGGTTATACCTCAAAAAATTTTTTTTCGAGAAGGAAGCGACTTTTTATTTGTATTTTACTCCACTAAGACAGTAATTAAATTTTACGTTGCTTGGGCGTTTGGGGTTTTCCCCTGCCTCGGGCCGAGCGGAAACGACACAACAACTCACATTTCTGAATTTGACAGATGTTCATGTTAGGAATGTGCGATACACTTAAAAGTATCGATATTATCAATCGATTCGGATTGGAACGTAGAGTATCGATAGAGTTAAATATTGTTTGTTTAAGTACCGATACTCCGAATATCGATACCTTAACGATCCGGGATCAGAGATCTTCACGGTGCCAGGCCTGCAGTACAGTTCTTCAAAAACAAAATATGGCGGCGAATTAAATTAAATACCTACTCTGCATCATTGTCAAAAGATATTTATTATTACTACTAAATATTAGAAATAAAACAAAACAATTTCTTCTTTTATCTTATCTAAATTACTATAGCATATTGGCAATGTATACACTTATAACTGCAAACAAATATCAAAATTTGGCTGAAACTGAAATGAGTATTTGCTAGACTCGGTAGTAGATGCACCACTCGTCACCACCAAAATAAGTTATTGATACTCCACTAACGTATCGATACCTGCGATATATCGTAAACCAAAGTATTGATCCTAAATATCACAAGACGTTGCCCGTACCACATCAGAGGGCTTCAGGGCTAATATTACACTGCACGCATGGCCCTCCGCTAGCTTCGCTTGCCACGGGGGCGTAACCAACAGAATCTAACCAAAACTATTCCAAGGCATGCCCAAAATAAAGAAAAAACTTTTGACATAATATTAGAAATAAAAAAAACATGTCGTGTCCCTGGAATCGAACCCGGGCCGCCGTACTGCAGGCTCAGCATCCAACCACTCAGCTACGAACCACTTGCCAGCAATTCACTAGACCCTAAAGTTATGATGTTTGTCAAAAATGTACTGCGCACGCAATTCTAAAGCTCTCTGAGTCGCTTTCCAGCTAACAGTTTTGAGCACGCAACCGAGCCCCGGCGCGCGCAAATGCTCGACGCACGTGTTCCAGCTTTTACCGCGTTTGACACACAGGTTACTTTCCCCTTGCCCCTGAAGATCCTACCGGATATTTCGTACTTGAAGCACAAAAACGTTTTAGAGGTTATGTAGTTTTGTTTGGTTTAGTAGTTTTGTTATTATTATTATAAAGATTAAATAGATAACAAAGCTGCAGTGGAATAACATATATTTAACTAAGATTTAAGCCGATTGATCCCTTCTATCTTACTAATTACCTACTAACTTGTTTCATAATCCACCTCCCAGATTTGGAATAGCTAAATACATTTTTCAGTTTTTAACATGCTCACAACAATTTCATTTAATTGAAACTATTGAAACCATGCGCAAACACATAGAAAAGCTAAAAAAAGACAAAATATATTAAATTATTAAATAGAGGCATACATAGAGAGCACACCGTTGTGCTAGCAACGCTCGTGTTTCAAGCGCAGCGCTTAAAGCCCAAACATTTGTTCAGCTGGAAAGCGACTCTGATGTGTGACGGGAAACGTCTACTCTAAAACATCGAGTGTCGGCCGTAAAATGAACTTATCGTTTTCCGTACTACAACAGAAAGCTTCAGATTTGCGCACGCATCACATTGTTGACAAAAAATTTCTAATATTACACTTTACGCGTGGCCCTCCGCTCGCTTCGCTCGCTAGGGTGGCGCAACCAGCGCACACTAACACACAGCAAGCCCAAAATGAAGAAAAAACTTTTCACACATATTAAAAAAAAACATGACTTGCGACTGGAATCGAACCCGGGCCGCCGGATCGCAGACTAAGCATCCAACCACTGAGCTACGGACCAGTTGACAGCAATTCGCTAGATTCTAAAGATATGGTTTGTCAACAATGTAATGCGCGCGCAACTCTGAAGCCCTCGGATGCGGTACGGGCAACGTCTACTGTAAAAGGATCGATACTCTGGAATATCGTGTCGTATCGTTCGCTCGCCCCAAGTTTATGTCCGTGATGTCACTTCAGATGCTATCCTTGATGAGTTGTTAACTCAATACAACAATGCTATCTATATGCTGTATTCTTTGTTGATTTTAATTATTTTCAAATTTTTGTGTTTATCTTAGTTTTGGCTTGCATCAAATATTTCATAAAAGCTCTCAAAATCCTTTTATGTGCTTGTAAACGTAAAAACTGAATTCTGATTTTCACTGATTTTGATGTGTAATCATCTTACGCGGCGGTATGAGGGTAAATCTCGGCAAATGGGACGGAAATGTGTAAACCGATTCTAGCCGCTAGGGCGGTATTTTGATACAATTTTGCCATTTAAAATAGTTTTAAAAGGATTTTAGACGATAAAAAAGCATGTTTTAAATTAAACGAACGATCAAAAGTATTATTTATTAATTATTTCAAACTTCGTTATTAAACCTAATTTTTATTTTATGAACAAGCTAAAATGAATAGGCAACGGCCATAGCACGTTGAAAATACCAGTTCTCGTCCGACCACTGAAGTTAAGCATCGTCAGGCGTGGTTAGTACTTGGATCGGTGACCGCCTGGGAACACCACGCCAACGTGCTGTTGTCATTGTTTACAACCGATGTCGTTATAGGATATGTTTACACATCAGTGTCTCGAGTATTAGCAGACTCGCTCAATTTTTTTTTCAAGCCTTCGATGTAGATTTCTACAAAATTTTCGAAGCGCTTGATCAACTAATTCAATGAAGCGACATTCACTGAAAAATAATGCATGCGGTATTATTGGCTCAACGCTTGGGTTCGGTTCGTACCTCCTATTTAAGGTATTCCGTAGCCTTACTTCCGTTAAAACAAAACTTGGTTTGGTTTGGTTTGGAGGACCAATAATGGCTTTGGTCAAATAGGCAATTCGCCAGCAAATTCCTCTTCCGGCGCTTAGAGAGAGACAGAGCTACCCTTCTGCTTGTGTTACACGTTATTTCAGTTATCCAGTTTGCGGGGCCTTGTATTCGGGGTGGGAGTATCCAGTATGACGGGCCTGTGCCCCTGGTGCTTCCGACTCTGGCACAAAACTATAATCTATGAACGGCACAAGTAGAAGTGATTCCACTGCAACATCCAGCTGCCCCTGACCTGGGTACCGGCGTGAATGTGTATTTCTTATGGCTAAATATCAATGAACGGTACAGACTACCCTGGCTATGATGTTCGATTCGTCCTCGGGGGTCCCAAACGATCCCTGAACGATTGCCACGGGTCACTCAAAATGGCACATGAGAGCCGATAGCCGACACATGTTGATTCAACCGAGAACGAAACGGAAGTGAAAACAAAACTTCTTTCTTCAATCAGCACTGTTTATTTATTGTTTGTATCACGCGTCGAAAATGTAAAGTGAAGGAGTAAGACTATAGAGATAATGATAGTGTTAGCTAAAGCATTGTTTATTCTTATAAAGAACATGGCTAAAGTAACAAGAAATTGTGGGAATTGTTCCATCCAGCATATCGTTGGAATTTATCGATATATCGATTTTTTTCAACCTCGATGGATTGAAATCGATATCGAGTTTTGATGTCCCTATTTCTATCTTGGTGTGCGTTTTGATTGGTAACAGAAGACCTGCGGCCAGAGCCTTCTTTGACATTTATGCCGGTGTAAAGTGATTGTCATTGTCAAACAGAATCTTATCGAATTAATAAAAACGCGAAGATTCTGGAAACGAAAACGTGCATTAACATTTTTTAAGTTAGGTTTTTGATCGTAAAGTTATAATTTCCTTTTAAAAATGGATCCAGTAAGTAACTAACACTTTATTTTGTTATTTACGGAAAGTAGGGATCATAATATATGTGTACTATCTGAATTATTACTGTTCCTAGGTTGCTGCCTTGAAAGACAAGGGAAATGCTGCATTAGCTGAAGATAAAATAGACGAGGCCATTCAGTTATATACCGAAGCGATCAATTTGGATGATAAAAACGCGGTGCTGTTTTCTAATAGATCTGCTGCTTATGCTAAGGCTAACAAGTATGATCTTTCTTTAATAGATGCTGAAAAGGCTATTGAACTTAAGCCAGAATGGGGCAAGGCCTTTTCGAGAAAAGGCACTGCTTTGGCATATTTAGGTAGACTCGATGAAGCTATTGAAACATATGAGAAGGGCTTACAGCTAGATCCTAATAACCAACAATTGAAAGATGGATTATCTGAGGTATGGTTTTTGTTGTAGGTACAGTATAATTATAATATACAATTTATTCTTTAAAATATTTTTACTTGGTTAACCCTGGAATGGCACACTTATTTTTTGTTACATATACTGCACTCTGGGGTCTGGGAAACCCCAAGGTGTTTTTTAGTTTTAAAGTAATGATGAAAGCAAATATTAGTTTTTTTTTATTTATTGGATCATGAAATACAAAAAAACTTCACTTTGTTCAAAAGTTACGTTTACTTAAGTACACAAATTTTCGATGACATGAAAACCTGATGAAATACTCGATTTTTCTTACGTACTAAAAAAAAACAAAAATATTTTTAAAAAACTGTAAAAACGAATACATATAACTAAAAAACTCTTTAAACTAAAGTAATAGACCAATACATTTACAAAATAGTATCTTTTTATTCTTAGCGAAGTACTTCATTTTTGAGTTGCACAGATGAAACAAAGTTGCTCTCTATGTTCGAAACACTAAGGTTTGTGGCACACTGCACAGGCGTAACTTATTTTACGATCTATCCCACGTGGCTAAATGTAACATCTAACTTTGGTTTTGGTAAGTTAACACCAACGGGATCATCTTGGGGTATAAGTAACCCTAATGTTTCACTGATTTTTAGACAGAGCGACGAGTCCCCAAAAACATCTTCGTCTGTGTCAGATTGTTCCTCATTTGCCTATAGATTTGTACCTTTGACCAATAACTCTTGTTCAGTCAATGCACGACGATTTTCGCTGTTGGAATAAGCCACACTAGCAAATACCAACCAATTAGCATAAAATTTTAATTAATCGTTAACTGCACACTGGGGTCTGACGTACCCAAATAACAAAATAGCTCGAAATCACAAAGTGTCAAAGCGAATAATATGGCACAAACAATCGTCTTCCAATGCTATCGACCAAAAACTAAATTTACAAGGTGCTGACGAGCCGAAATTTGCACACATGCGCGTCTTATATTAACCGAAATATGCGCCAGGGTTTTTTAGACCCCAGTGTGCAGTTCCAGGGTTAACTAGCTGTTGTCAGTGAATGATCTTAGTAGAAATTATTTGAAACATGTCTTATTAAACAGAATACTTATTGAAGCAAATGATTAGTTTAAGGCATATGCAAATTTGATTATTATGTTATAATACATATGTGTGAATCATCTCTTACAACATGGTAGCAAACGAAAAAATATGTCATAGGTAGGTATCTCTAATAACGTTAAAAACTATTATGGCTACTTTCTTCTACAGGTCAGAAGTCAAATGGCTGCAAAAAATCGTGGAGGAGGATTCCCTAACCTCTTCTCAGGACCAGACGTGTTTCTCAAACTTAAGGCTGACCCTAGGACTGCTGCATACTTAAATGATCCCAGCTATTTAGCTTTACTTGCTCAATTACAGGCTAATCCACAAAGTCTAGGTGCCAAGTTACAAGATCCAAGAATTCTTACTACTTTAACTGTTTTGATGGGCATAGACCCAGGTATGTAATAGAATTGTCATATAAATCCAAGATTTAATGATATCCTTATATTACTAAATATTCTGAGATGATATTTATTTTTTTAAATTTAATTAAGTACTGTAGATTTACATTAGAATACTACAAATTACTTGCCGTGGAGGTTCTTTGGCTGTAGTTGACAGATAGTTATTAACTCAAATTACTGTTATATTATGGAATATAATAACCAGCTTTTGTCTTGACATGTTTGTTAGGTAAATAAAAACTAACATTGATATATAATGTTACTCTTCCAATATGACATGATTTAATGATTTTATTTCAGGAGCAGATGAACCAATGGACACTGAACCTACATATGTACCACCTAAAAAACCAGAACCAAAGCCTGAACCCAAAAAAGAACCAGAGCCAGAATTACCTGAAAATCAAAAACAAGCAAAGGCTGAAAAAGAATTAGGAAATGCTTGCTATAAGAAAAAAGACTTTGCTGGTGAGTATTTTTTGAAAACATTTTATTAACTATGGTTACAAGTTGCTCTTGAGAAAACAGAGAAGGAAAATGAAGGTGAAATGTCCAAATGAGCAATAACTTTGTATTTTATTTTTATTGTATTGAATCTCCAACATGGTTCTATAATTTTTAAAGTTTTTAATGATATAAGTAGGTACTACTTTAATTCAAATGTTTTAAGTCTAATTTATGTGCAGGGTTTTTCCTTATGGTTTAGAGCACCCCTAGTGCTTTTACTTTTGAAACTAGAAAAATTTACCAAAGATGTAGGGTTTTTCATCAACCACTGGGATTTTTTAGCAGAACATATAAATGAACATCTCAAAGCTGTCACAAATAATAATATGATTGTTTTAAATAGTGTAGATAGTTTATTTATCTGGTAGTTTGTTCCAACTGATTTGGAATATACCAGGTTTGATACCTCTATCTTTAAAATTGACTGGAAAAAAATTATGAAGAGAATGTTAGAAAATAATGTGTTGGCCAAATGCATTGAATATATGGCATATCAATTTCCTTACCGTCCTCCTAAATTGCTTTTCATTGCCTATCTTACGGACATTCAAGGGCAGGTGATTAAAAAGTTTTTTACTATTGTAAATAATTAACTTTTTAATTAGCGTTGATAATGGCCACTGGGTTAAACTTCACCAATTGTGCCCTTCACAGTGTATATGATGTATGTTTATTTATTTATTAATTTAAAAGGATAGGTAGAGCAACAATGTGTGTAGACCTAGTTGCGTACGCCCCAGTAGCCACAATTTCATTGTGGAACTTGACATGCGTAAGGCAGACCGAAGTGATAAAAAATAAGGTCTGCAGAGCTTATTGGTTATATGGGGTAAATACAATACAAAAGGTTTCTGTTTTAATTCACTTTTATTTTCCAAGTGAGAAACACTTAGAAGGTACCCGCGCGATCTACTTATATCAACTGACACACTATACTATATCTTATAAAAAACAAAGGCATAACAAACGTTCATAACGCTGATGCCTAATCAGCTCCTTTTATAAAACCAATTTTCAGTTCTTGTTTGATGTCACATAAATAAAATTAATATGTCTGGCGGCTTAACAGTTATTTATGGTCCATAGATTATACTTATTACGGAATTGATTTTTGTTTATATTCCAACAGGCCCCCTCAAAAATTAATCCTAATAAACACCTAAAAATACTTCTAATAATATAATACATGTTACTCTTACATGCTATTTTCTAACTAAAGTTTAGAAAATCTGTTGTGTTGTATGCTAAAACTAGATGTTTTTATTCTTTTAATTTTCTGTCCTAACCCAGACTTGTTTTAACTTTTAGTATATGTTTTAAACTTTGGTAGTATAGTGTTAACTTTTTTAATCTGTGGTGTCCAATTTTACCTTTATCTTTATAAGTTTTATAATATTTATATGATATATTTTTTTTAACCTTATAAGCTTTATAATTTTAATCTACATCCTACATCAGCTTTAATAATTTTAATTTCATAGACAATTATCATCATTAGATATTACAGTTTTACTGATTGTAATGTTACATTTATTTTTCATAACATAACTTATATTTGCATTTTCTTAAGTTCAAACAGCATGATAATTGTAATTTGTCTAATTCGAAAGTAGGAATTTATACTTAATGATAGTTTCTATCACCTTGTCTGACGTTGCTTTGTCACCCCTTGTGATTTTGTTGGCAATAAAGAATGTTTATTATTATTATTATTATTATTACCTCCTTAGTGCATTCTGGGAACGACGATTACAATTATGGCCCAACATTTGCTGCAAGGATTGGGGAAACCCAGGAAAACCCAATCAGACCATTTACCCTAACTTACTTAATTTAAGCCTATTTTACTTCTAGGTCAAAAATGTCGGTGCTGCTAAAGGCTTAGTCAGTATGTCAGCTTCTTGATTACCTGTGGATACATAGACAATTTTAATTACATTTTTCTCAACTTGCTCTCTAGAAAAACGATATTTAATATCAATATGTTTTGACTTTTTATGACTTGTTGGATTCTTTGCAATACTTATACACCCGGTATTATCTTCGTAAATATTTATTGGATTTATAATATCTATATTAATGCTAGCAGCCAAAGATTTCATTTCAACCATAATGCTTCTTTAACACATTCAAATAAAGCCATATATTCAGCCTCTGTCGATGAAACGGCGACAGAATTTTGTCTTTTTGTATTCCAACAAATAGTTGCATTTTCAAACAATTTAAATAAATAACCTGTTGTGCTTTTTCTATCACTATCTACACTGCCACCCCAATCTGAATCAACAAAACCTAATAAAAATTCTTTATATTCCTGCCGTGTGTAGTTTAATTTAATATCTATTGAACCCTTTAAATATCTTAAGGTCCTTTTAATGCATTGCCAAAGTTCTTTATTGCATTTGTTCATAAATCTACTTAAAATGTTAACTGCTACACTTAAATCTGGTCTTGTACAAACCATTAAATATATTAGACATCCAATAGCATTCCTACAAGGAGCATCATATATTTCATCCGAATTCAATGCTACGTAGTCTAATTTACTTTCAAGGGGACTACTGACAGATTTACAGTCACTCATATTAAATTTATTTAATATTGTTTTAATATAAGCACTTTGGTCCAAACTAATTTTATTACTATCACGTAAAATTTTTACACCTAAAAATAATTTTATTTCCTTTAAATCTACCATTAGAAACTTATTCGTTAAATATTGTTTAAAACTATTCATTGTGTCAATATTTTCAGTTGAAATTACTATGTCATCAACGTATAGTACAATATAAATATTCTTTGATATACTACCCCTATCTAAAATATATATACATCTATCTACAGGTGAGTTTTTAAACCCTTTTTCTATTAGAATCTTTTCAAACTCTTCAAACCAACATCTTGCCGCCTGTTTTAAACCATACAGTGCTTTATTTAATTTGCAAACTTCATTATTTTTACTTTTTATTCCCTCAGGAACTTGCATATAAATGTCTTCTTTTAATTTACCGTTTAAAAATGCGGTTTTAACATCCATGTGATGTACCAATAAACAATGTTGATTTGCAAATACTATTAAAAACCGAAAACTAGATATTCGAGCTACAGGGGCAAAGGTTTCATTATAATCTACATGGTATTTTTGACAAAATCCTTTTGCTACTAAGCGAGCTTTATATTTTATTGGGGTTCCATACTCGTCATTTTTAAGAGAAAAGACCCATTTACAAGTAACTATGTTTTTATTTTCTGGCTTTTGAACTAAAGTCCAGGTATTATTCATTAATAAAGAATTTATTTCGTCATTTATAGCATCTTCCCATTCTTTTCTATCGTCCCTATTCTTAATTTCCTGATAAGAAGTTGGTATGTTACTGATAATAGATTGAGCGCATAAAACATAATCAAGACTATTATCTTCATTATAAGAAATAGGAGGTAATTGCTTAATTCTTTCACTTTGTCGAACATCAACGGTGGCACTCTTTAAATTTTGTTTTTCTTTGTCTTGAGATAAACATCCATTTATATTTACTACTGATTTTGACGTTAGGTCAGAAACATCAGTTTGGGCTCCAGATTTATTTATATCTGGTTTCACACCTCCAGATTTATTTATATCTGATTTTACACTGTCAGAGTTATGAAATTGAATCACTGATTTTGACAAGTCAGAAAGATCAGTTTTAATTAGAGGTTTTTGCAAACTCACCTCTTTACACGAAGGCCTCGTTTTTAAATAATCAATCTCATCAACAATAACATCTCTGACTACAATAAACTTTTCTGATTCCACTTCCCACACCTTATACCCATTTGGTTCATACCCAACTAATATGCCCTTAAAACATTTTTAATCAAATTTTCTTTTATTAGTTTTATTATGCACATATACTGTTGAACCAAAAATTTTTAAATACTTTATTTGCGGCTTTTTATTATGCCACAATTCATATGGTGTTTTGTTACCCTTAAGGACCCTAGTAGGTGAAATATTTATTAGATAAGTAGCAGTTAACACTGCCTCACCCCAAAAAACTTTATCTAAATTTGCTCCGTTTATCATTGTACGGGCTTTTTCTGTTATGGTTCGCACCATACGCTATGACACACCATGTAATTGTGGGGTTCGTGGAACAGTCAGGTGATAACTAATGCCCTTGTCTATACAAAATTGTTTCATCTCAGAGGACAAATATTCTCCCCCATTATCGCAATATAAATTAACGATTTTTAAATTAAAATGAGCCTCACTTTTTGCAACATAATCCTTAAAACTTAAAAACGTATCTGATTTATTTTTAATCAAATATGTTACACAGTAGTGAGTAAATTGATCAACAAATAAAAGAAAATAATTTTTCTCATTAACAGTTGATGGAGTAATAGGGCCACAAACATCTGAATGTATTATAAATAACGGCCTCTTGACATAATTTTTATCTTTATGCCTATTAAAGGGTAACCGTATTTGTTTACCACTTATACACGCCTCACATAAACTATCAGGGACTGTAATATGATCTATAAGACCTACATCTTCGACCATCTGTTTAGTTTTTAACTCAATAAATTTATTTTTGCCAATATGCCCTAACCGTTGATGCCAAATTTGATAATTTGTTTGTGATGTTCCAAATGCATGTAAATTACTTTTTATTAACGAATTATTAATGGTTAATTCAATGGAAATTAAATTGTTTAACGGTTTACCTTTTATTACCGTCTTACCACCTTTTGATATTGTCACCCCTGTTTCATTAAACAGTATCGTCATACCAGCATTTTGCATCTTTGACACAGAAAGCAAATTGTAGGGAACATCAGGGCAGTACAGGACATCCTTTAAAGTGCCATTGACTCCCAAGTCACTTATAACTTCTAGATTCCCCTTCTTAATAGCTGTTATAAATTCGCAATTTTTCGCCACAGAAATATTCACAGGTGGGAACATGGTAGAAAAATTTTCAGCTAGGTCAGACCGGTTAATAATATGGTCTGAGGCACCAGAACCCAGAATAAATGTGATTTTATTTTTCGAATCTTTTAAACGCTTTTGAGCCCCCATCATAAATGCAAAATTTGAATTTTGGTTTGGATTAGATTCGTTTACCTGCACTGTTTGTACAGTTCTTTGCCTTTGATTTGATGGTGTTTTATATTCGTGTGTGTTTTTATAATAAAAACACTCCCTCTTCATATGTCCTTTTCTTCCACAATGGTGACATTTTTGGTTAAATTTAGCCTTTTGATTATTTTTAAAGTGGTGTTTACTAAATTTTGGGTTATTCTGGTAAGAGTTATGGGGACGCTTAAAAACGTTAAGTCGTTTAAAACGCTTCTCTTCGTTTAAATCAGGTTTTCTATCACTCATCAGGACTTTGTGGCTTGTATCACGACCTTCATTTAAAAGTTTGATTTCATGGTCAAGGAGTCGAGTTTTAACAAAGGCCAAGTTAAGGCTATTCTCGGACAGTGTCTCAATCGCTGTTATTACACCATCGTAGGAGCTTGGAAGAGTTAGCAACAGATGTGAGACTCTGTCAGTTTCTTCCAGGTTGGCTCCTGCAGCCAATAACTCACCAACAAGCTTATCAAATATGGTAAAATGCTGAATAAGGGACATGTCACCCTTCAGTTTTAAGCTTAACAGCCTTTTTCTAAGCGCTAACTGCGAAGCCAAACTTTTACGCTCATAAATAGTGTCTAAGTTCTGCAAAATCTCCTTGGCAGTATTTTCTTCTTTTGCAAAACCCAGGAAAGAGTCTGATAAATATTCCACTATTACACTTTTGGCAATACGCTCCAATCTAGTCCATTCATCGGTCAGCGGAACAGGAATTTCACTGTCGACGACTTTAATCGCGTCAAGCTCAGTTAAAATAGCTCTGATACGAAACTTCCACACACTATACTTTTCACCATCAAACGGTTTAATGTTTCTTTTTACACTTTTATTTTCCATTGTCACTACAAGTAAAAAGAACACCGAATACCAAACAAACAAAAGTCCCGAGAAAAGTCCTAAGTTTTTTTTTAAAAAAACGGCAAACTCAAGGTATTTAATTTTTCGCGACGTGCACTGGGCCCATAACCTATTGGTTATATGGGGTAAATACAATACAAAAGGTTTCTGTTTTAATTAACTTTTATTTTCCAAGTGAGAAACACTTAGAAGGTACCCGCGCGATCTACTTATATCAACTGACACACTATACTATATCTTATAAAAAAACAAACGCATAACAAACGTTCATAACGCTGATGCCTAATCAGCTCTTTTTATAAAACCAATTTTCAGTTCTTGTTCGATGTCACATAAATAAAATTAATATGTCTGGCGGCTTAACAGTTATGTATGGTCCATAAATTATACTTATTAGGGAATTGATTTTTGTTTATATTCCAACAGAGCTCTCAGCCTTTCAATGTTCACAAAAACCTAACAGCACACTTCTTTAGAACAAAAACAGAGTCAAACAGGTGATTCGAACATGATGCCCAAAAATAGACTCCAGTGCAAAACACCCATTTGAAATTTTTTTCTTTAACTGAAAAAATATGGCATTCAAATTTCAGCCTTACATCAATATGTAGGCCTAAGAATTTATTAACTTGCAAACTTTGGACAGCCTCTGTATCTATGGAAACATTACCTATATGACATTTAAAAGAAACAGTATTTCTTTTTGAGATATTAAGGGTTAAAAAATTTGCATTGAACTATTCTTTGATACTTAAATATCAATATTCATTCAAATTGCAAAGATCCTGAACTCACCCGATATGTCTATCTTCGAGAGATCGGTATTGTATAATACACTTTTATGAATCTTTCCCAATTAAGAAACATCCTGTTAAAAATTATAACAAAAATAAATATAAACAGCCTGTCCCTGAGGTACGTGGGTGTAAGACACAATTAGATAAGTTGTACATGCTAAAAAATGTAAAAAGTGATTACAAGAACTTGTATGTTAAAAAAAAGATAGTATGATAAAATATTGTTGGAATGCACTAATGGATATTACTGTAACAAAATGGCAAAATCAGATAATAAAACAAAAACAACATGGGCAATTGTTAATGAAATTACAGGAAAGAAAATAAACAAAAGTATGGGGACAGAAGGTGACTTTAAGGAAATAGCAAATACATTTAACGATTATATATCTGTAGCTGCTTCTACTTTATTAAAAAATTTAGAAGATATCCCGTTTGATACAAACACTGCACATTGCCCTTACAGCATGCCACTTAAATTAGTAAATGTCCAAGAAATATCTGATCTTGTCAAAAATATTAAAAATAAAAATAGTAGTGGACATGATGAGATTTCAAATATATTGTTAAAGTATATCATAGGAGCTATTATGAAACCTTTGGTATTTATTATAACT
>JAEQML010055595.1:0-35731 GCA_016904865.1 Pissodes strobi
CTCTTGAAATTCCTCTGTCGCTCCCGGGTAGGCCAATTGAATGAGACTGTCAAAATTTTTGACATCAACTTTGACAGTTGATATTATTTGGCATGTATGCCATTAGATAGATCTTTTGAAGTTAGGATAGGAATGTGAAAATCCTTTCCCTCTATCTTTATTAGTTTTGGCCCTATAACCTCCGAAAGTCAAAAAAGGCGATTTTCAACTGTTAATAACTCAGAAACAATTGAAGGTAAGAATTAAAACTCAACATCAACTTTAGTTATATGTCTATGGTTCTAGCAGATACAACAGTGTTTCTTTTGCATCATGTATGGTAACCTATAGTGTTCAAATCCCCACCGCATAGGTAGCCTCCTAATTTTAGACCAGCTATCGATACGTCCGTGGCAGTTTGTGTAAGGTTTGATGTGCACATGGCAAACATTTTGGTCTCTTGGATACACTGCACATGATTACGTTATAATTTACAAATTCTAAATAACGCAAATATTTCAGCCGTGTTTTTTTGTAATATTAAACTGTAGATAATAAGATCAAAATTACTTGACCTTTTTGAAATGAAGTCGGTATTTCACTTTTTTGGAGGTTTTTGGTACATAAAATGCAAGAAATTTCATGATTTCTGATTTTGGAAGAAAAGTAGGTGAGGGGTTAATAGATATGCCAAATCAAAACATCAATAATGAGATATGGCTAGTTTAGAAAAGTGAAACTAAGAAGCCTATTGAATAAAACGTTCCTGACTAAGGTAAAGCAAATTGTAGACCTTATGGAACCTAATTAATGTCAAATAATAGCTTATCAGTTGGTTAATTTTGTTCTTCTGTTCTAACTTGAAGTAACAAAGCTCATACGCACAATTCATAAAAAATTGCGATTTAGTATCAAACGTTAAATTTCTTACTTGAATTCTGACATGTCCTCTTCACCTTCATCACTTTTAATATCAACTTCCTCATGACTTATAACGTCAGATTGTATCAAATAGCCATCATTACATTTTGTCTCATTGTATGTTCTATGAAATAAAATAAATGAACTTTCAGAGTATCAATGTACATGTTTATGATATTCTAGTGTTACTAGAATCCACCGGTATTTGTGGGTAATTTAAAATTAGATACAATTTTGCAATAATAAAGCAGCTCACTTATATCAATAAAAAAAACAAAAAGGTCATATAACACACAATTTAGAAAAAGTGGATTACACGAAATTTAGATTAAATTATTTCGTAAACAATTTATAACTTTGTGTGAAGGTCTTTTATGTGATCATAACAATTATTATTAGAATCATAGTTACTTACAAATCTGGCTCGGTTTTAATATTATTGATTTCCATTTTAATGGTGGTGTGTTCACCTAAACCACTGTCAGCTTCATTTGAAGATTTCCTAAAAATATTAAATACACCACTTCAAATACTTTTCAGACATATTATTCACATTCAAGAAAATTTACTGACCTTATGTTTATAAATTAATATTCAATTCATTCACTGTTAATAATAATCATTGTGGGTGTTATACACTGATACAATGCAAAATAATTTTTACCTGTCATCTAAAACATCCCTCTTTTCAGTTTCAAAAGTTGTGTTTTCATATTTGATTGAAGAATGTTTTTTTAATGAAAAACTTTCTTCCATTTTGAATTCTCTACAAAATACATTCTAATAAGTATTGACTTAACTTATAAATACATTTTTTAATAAGGCTCAAGAGCTTTATTCTGATTTATAGTAAAATATTGTGTATAGAAACACAGTCTATTTTAGAAATAATGCACACAAAATATAGATTTTCAAATTTCAAATTCAAATTGTTATTAATAATAATACATAGGGGAAGTGGGGGATAGCTGATCACAAGAGATACTTGATCAAATTACAGTTTTCTATAACCTGTATTATTCAAAGCCAATTAGTACATTGGAATGGATTAATAACATATTTGGCAACCCTGCAAAATTTTCGCGCCCAATATCAGTTGTCCTGGAAACTCGATACCACATTCAGCTCTTTTCTGCTCTGCAACCTAAACAATTCAGCGCCGCGAATTTTGTTCGTCTTTTGCATAATATTGTAGTTTTGTTTTTTTTGTACATTTTGATTAAGTTTGTTGATTATTGTGCATCTCTTGAACATATTGTAGTGGCTAGATATTTCAAGATAGGTGACGTTTCAATAGGTTAAGTTCCACGTGTTTTGAAGCGATACTTGATCGAGCGGTTTGCGGGCATACTTCCCCGCAAACCACTCGATCAAGTATCCCCTCAAAACACGTGGAACTTAACCTATTAAAATATCACTTACTTTGAAATATCTAGCCACCACAACATGTTCAAACAGGTTATATTTTCAGTCATATTCTTTGAAATAAACGATTTTATTTTGTTTTCAGTTGAATTGCTTTTTATTTAAGTAGTGATCAAGTCTCCCTTGTTCGTGCTCAAGTATCCCACTAAAGGGGACACTTGATCATTTTGCACTATTTTCTAAACAACAATAATACAACATGCCCACCTATTTAAATAACTAAAGTTATGAAAAATCATGTGCAAGAATGTTGTTACATTTGTGTGTTCTCATTTTTATTATCTAATATATTCAGGGTTTCATAAATTTAGACCTAAACTAAAACTATGATCAACTATCCTCCACTTCCCCTACAGAGCACTTTCACAAATCAAAATACAATACACATGGGTAACTGTAAAAATAAAATAAAATAAAATATTCTTATGTAAAATTCAAGTTAAGATTAGAACACAAGGTTCTAAATTAGAGGTTTAAAATTTTAAGTTACAAATTTGATCCAAACAAATTAATACATTGGTAAATCAATAAATTAGTGCTTTTCAGATACTATAGGATTTCACCAAAATCACACTTAAGAAACTCAGTTTTCAGTAAGAAAACTCCTGTTTTTATTCTTAAATACTCTGATATTAACCCAATAAGGCAAAGCATTTAAAAACTTAGCACCATAGTAGTTCTGCCCCCTAGCTCTCGAGGCTCTATTATATTTTATAACAAGTTTGTCTTTTTGCTCCTGTATTATTATTAAGCAGATCTCTATTATAAGTAATGTAATATTCTGCATTTTTTTTAATGTGCAGAAGACAGCATAGGATATAAGTTGAAGGCACGGTTAGTATTTCCAGAGGCAAGTGATCCCCTACAACATTCCGAATAGTGCAGCCCAGCAAAGACTCTGGATGAATGGGAAGAACGTCTCTAACACAGAGTGTGTATGAAGGCATAATAAGGACTCATGAGCACATCAGTTATGCATAACTTATTACATAAAACCAACTCTGAATGTCAAAAATTGCATACCATCAACCCACAAGTCCATCTTTAATTTTATGTTGGGGTCACACAACTCATGCCTAAAATTTTTTTAAGCTGCAGCATAGATATATCCGTGTTATGGTGGGGTTGGGTTACCATGAGTGCTGTCGCCATTGCTTCAGAGAGCTTGGAATATTGACTTTTCCTTCGGCTTTTATTTTCCGGTGTCTAACTTATATCAAACAAAATATGCAGCGTTTTACATCGCATCGTGAGGTGCATGACTATGCAACGAAAAACAACAGCAACATCATCCCAAACTTTACTGTGTAATATTCTTTAATATTTTACCCCCCACCTGTTATGAGGGAGCTCGAGGAGGGTCAATTCCGAAAGAAAATAAAGCAATATATAATTTTAAAAGCATTTTATTCTTTTGAAGATTACCTCAGTAATGATTTTAGTGATATAGTTTAGAATTTCTTTTGTACCTAAATTACTTTAATAGTTTGTTAATTGTAATGATTGTTCGTGTTACCTTTTTTGTCTTTGTCTTGTAAGGATGACATATTAACTATAAATGTTCAGTAGTGTTGTTTTTTATTATTATTTTAAGTAGGTTTCTTTACAGAAACTGCATTTTTATACTTTGACTTGTGAAAGCACTTTTGTGTAATTGTTACCAATAAATTATCTATCTATCTATCTATGCTCCAAACTGTCATCAGTTTTTATGGATAAATTGTCATTGCTGATAAAGTATAATTTAAGAAAATATTAAATATTCTATCATGTGGTTTGTGAAGCCGAGTGATCATCAATATAAATTCTGCAATATACATTTCCTAGGATTCCACATTACATTGAAATATGTGCATTAAGAGAGAATAATATCTAAAGTGTGGCAAGTATAACTGGAACAGCGGAAAGAATGTGGGCAAAAAATTGGCGATGTTGTCGAGTAGTTTTTTGAGAACTAATATTTATACCTATTATTTAGATAAACACATAATTTAATGTACTCATTAACTCATTGAAAATAAAAAGTAATATCCAAACTGGAACTTTACTATTACTTCAACTTTAATTCATAATCTATTTTACACATTATCAATTTAAATAAATTTGCGACATTTATATCTATTTGCCCGATACATCCGGCAACAAGTGCGTCAAGTTCCCCTCGTCCTCATGACAAAGTGCATCAAGGCGATTGGCTGCAAGTCATTTTTCCTCTCTTTGCTTCTCAGACGTCGCTGTTCCAAATAAGTTTGCCACACTTTACTATAAATAATGCTACATTATCTTTACTCTTCAGGAGTAAAGATTTGTGGCACATTATTTTCCATTTACACGTAAATGAAAGAAACCCGTAAGTCATAAGTAATGATCAACATGAAATGATCAAACATCTTAACCCTTTTGGAACGCAATTGGCATACTTACTCAATAAGCCATTGATCATTCTCTTCTTTAATCAAAGATGCATTAAGTTCATCAAACTCTGAATAGGTCTCCTCTTTAACTATACTTGGCAAACCTTCCAGAAGAATTGAGTTATTATTTCCCAGACTGCTACACATAGTAATATTGGAACTGTTGGATATTTCCACTGGAAAATCGAAACTAATTTCTAGTCGAGTTTACACAAGATTCCACAATCGTGAGATACTGTATCCCTTAGATTATAAACTTATAAGAAGCAGTTTATTTACAATGATAATAATAAATAATACATAGATAAATATTATGTCTCAAAAATCAAAATCTCAAACTCTTGTCACTTGTCAGCAACAAATATTTTCTTCTTTATTTGTGTGGCCTTTTGTCCAATAAAGACAAAAGGTTTGGCTTCTGCTCCACAAAGGGCAATTCGCCAGCGCACCCCTCTTCCGACGCTTAATTAGAGGCAAGGCGACCCTGTTTGAAGGAACCTCCAGTATGACGGGCTTATGTTCCTGGTGATTCTTGACTTTAAAATAACGTTTACACTCTACCATTGTCTTTATAAGAAAAAAACAAAGACTCTACCAAACAAATATGATCTAATGCACAGCACGTATAACCACTTTTTATAACTAGCGTCTTCAGACAGCGGTCTGTTTTAATCTTTTCTGGTGACCTTCGGCGACTGGCCGAATGTCGGCGCAATTATTAAGTTATTTCACATGGACCTCCGCTCGCTACGGGGGCTCAACAATCAGGAACCAACCAAGTGCTAACCAAATCTAACTCAAGGCATACCCAAAATCAAGAAAAAAATTTTTACAGACATAACCTTAAAAATAATAAATAAAAGCATAGCTTGGCACTGGCGGGGATCGAATCAACAACTTTCGCATCACAAACACCCTATCTAACCACTGACCTATCAGATTGTTTCCAAAATCCAGTGTACCGCGAACACACGGGTAATTCTGCCGATTTGGCCAACGTCGAGTTAAAACAGATCCCTGTCGGAAGACGCTATTCTTTTTATAACGAACAAACACAAAATAAAATATCCCCCCTTATTTTGTGCCAACAAACCAACTCAAGGTTCACTTGTTTTCATTAGCATCTAGCATCTATGCAACTATGGAAACCGCAGTTCCAGCCGCTTTTACAGCGACACGAGTGGCGCTTTCAAAAACTAGCCAATTGCATTGAATATCTTACTGCTGCTCCCCGATCGGATTTAAGTACAAATACTACCTGTAAATACTTGCTTATGTGAAACGTTGGGTTGGAATAGTTGTAAGGTTGGATTGTCGCGCTGCATTTTTAATTTTTTTCCCCCGATTTTTGGCATGCCTAGGGTTAGTTTTGGTTAGTTTCTGTTCGTTGAGCCCCCGTAGCAAGCGAAGCGCGCGGAGGGCCATGCGTGACGTGAAATATTAATTTAATGATACAAAATTTGGGTTAAGAGCCGTATTATCGGGGAGCAGCAGTAATATATTCAATCACAAAAGGGCAGAGCTCTCAGGATTTTAACGCCCCGTCAACTACTCCTTTATTCCTCTTTTTGACGCGTTTGCGTCTCTGCCCGACTGACATCAGCACTTTCGACGGCAAACTAATGAAAATGGAGCATTTCGAGTGTGGGCAAAAGAGATCTGCAAAGACGGAAGGATAAACTTATGCGGTCTTAATATGCCTATCTCTCTTTCTTTGCCTCAGATACCACTCATTGTGTTAATGGGGTACTAGCGGTATAAATTTTTTACGTATATGGCTCCAACCAAGCCCATCCAACCACTGAAATTTTGACTTAACCGTAGCACTGCAACTAATGGACTTAACCAATAATTTCACTTTACGCATGGCCCTCCGCCAAAACCGACTCAATAATGCGTTATTGCCTCCGCTTGCTACGGTGGCACAACGAACAAAAACTAAACAAAACTCAGGGTTATTAAAGGAATAACTATCCCAAAGCATGCCCAAAATGAAGAAAAAATACTTTTTACAAACATAACCTTTAAAATATATAAAAACAACCATAGGAATCGAACCCGGCACGCCGTATCACAGGCTAACCATTTACACCACTGGACGGACCATTAAAGCAGTTGCAAGCGATTGATTGCACCGCAAAGATCTTCACGGTGTCGACATGGTAAACTTTGGGTCCATTAATTGCAGTGCTATGGCTAGCCGTAAATGGAATTGTATAACTAGCAGCCATTGTCATATTTTTTCCGTATATGGCCATTGTTAGCAGCTAAACCCCATACAATACAAACAATCCCCCGTCGGTATTCGCGTCTACCTATAGGAAATTTTCAACCTTCGGACCTGCGCATTTGGCAACAGCCTGGTGTTGTTCTAATATTTCACTTCACGCATGACCCTCCACCCACTTCGCTCGCTCCGGGGGCGTAGCCGAACAAAATTAACTCAAGGCAATTCCTTAATAAACAACTTTGAATATATATGAATTATCACGTACGCATGCGTGAAGGCTCAAAATTGCTGTAGGTAGACGCAAATCGAGTCGGCCCAAATGAATTTCGTAGTCACTTTAGCTTCACGGATGGCTCTCCGCTCGCTCAGGGGCGCAACTAGACAAAACTAACCCAAATATACAAAAAGAAACAAACATGAAGAAAAACATTGACGGGAATCGAACCCGGGCCCACGATTCGTAAACTCTAACGGGATTGCTCAATCTCATAAGACATACGTTCGCCAAAATATCAATCGCATACTGTGACGTCAGTAGCAGTCCTCTACCGGATTGTTTCTATTCTGACATTGCATTTTAAGACGTTTAAAATTGTTGTGTTCAGTGTTATTCGAACAATTATAATAATTTTATCTCGTTTATATGGTGGATACATTTGTGTTCATTGTATTTCTGTACAGAAACTTTGAAAAAACAGCTAGTGAATTTGAGCTTTAGCAGAGACTTTTAAAGTTTGTGTGCTTGAGTGATCATCAACCGCGTTTTTGAGCTTGAACAGCCTTGAACACAGTTTGTGTGCTTACTGCTTATCGACAGAAATATTATTAAAATGTGCATACATTTCTTTTACGTTTTTTAGTGCAATAACCCAAGAATTACAATTACAGTTGGTCCGCCATTAGGTACTTTCAACCACCAACTTATTACAACGGTTTGTGAGTTGCCACTTGTACAGAAGGATCCATCATTGCCTCGCAAAATCTGGCATTACAATTCTGCAAACTAGGACGATCTAAGAGAGATCTACCTAGATTTTCCTTGGCTCGACGTCTGCTTTGGCACTAACGACCCGTCAGTCTGCTGCGATCAGATTACGCAAGTAATCTCCTTAGGAGTGGAAGGAAGCATACATCCCAAATTCCATCAAGTTACCGTCAAAAGGAAAACAGTCGTTCGACAGAAGATGCGAAAGATCTGTAAGTAGGAAACAGCAAGCCTACAAGCACTGGCAGCAAAATCAGACCGCTGAAAATCGCAATTATCATCATCAACACTATCATGGCAGAAGTCAAGTTTCATCACCGTGATATTCGTAAAATCCTTGAAGAACTAGACATGCAAAAGACATCAAGACCGGACGGAATACCTGCCATCGTGTTAAAGAACAGTTGATGGACACATCTCAGACACATTCACGATTAACGCGAGCGTGCCTCAGGGCGCAATACTTTCACCAACTCTGTTCCTCATCTATATCAATGACCTGCTGACCGAAACGAATAATCCTGTTTACAGTTTTGCAGATGACAATACCCTTGTCTCTCAATTTAGATCCGAAAAAACTTTACCAGCGACTGAGACTTATCACCGCAGACAGGAGCAGAATACAGCAATTAATCAAGACCTGGAGAAAGTTCAAACTTGGGGCGACAGAAACTTGGTCCAGTTCAATGCAGCCAAGTCCCAAGCAGCCACATTTACCAAGAGGGCCCTGACATCATTATGGCAGGATCGACCATTCCTTCATCCTCGTCAATCAGACTGCTGGGTGTCTCGGTCAACAGCAATATGTCCTGGCATGACCACGTTGCTAACATCGCAAAATCAATCTCCCAGAGCTTGAGGCGCAACAAAAAACTATATATACCGCAGCAGTTGCTCTTGCTCTACAAAGCGCAAATAAGGCCGTGCTTAGAATATTGCTCACACATCTGGGGTGCCGCACCAAAGCACACCCTAAAGCTGATGGATTCCGTTCAGAAGAGAGCTGTGTGTCTCGCCGGCGACCCGGAATCTGGATCACCGCAAACATATGACCGAGATGTCCCTGTTTTACAGATACCTTCATGGCAGATGTTCCCAGGATTTGGCCCGCCTCAGGCAACGGCAATCAACATCTTCGCACACACACCGCTCGTCGAGCTCCATAGGATCTCCCTTTAGTGTGTGTGCCACTGCAATATACAAAAAAAATAGGACCATATAAAATGTGGAACCAAGAAAAAAAACATTCTTTAATTGAAGACCTTCACAGTATAGGTGCCATGCTTATGGGAGGTAAAGTGTGTGGACTATAAAAACCGTAATAAAAAAGTTAGTGCATATGAAATGCTTGCAAAAAAGTACCAAATCAGTGCAGCAGACATTGAAACAAAATCAGGCACTTAAAAAGCAATTTCGCCGAGAACATAAAAATTATTGGACTCTGAACGAAGTGGAGCAACTCCCAAGCAAGTGAACTGCATGGTTTGGCTACCGAACATTAACAATAGACTAGAAGGTTCACTCTAAGCCTCGCCCCCAGTATTTCCCTCCCTGCCTCGTCGCGGAACCTGGTGAAATGCTGGGTTTCACCCCGTCTGGTCTAAAGTCTGGCGTCTCGCCTTCGTAAGCGCTACATTAAAAGTGCCGACTGAGAGTGGAGTCTCTTGTTAATGTTCGGTGGTTTGGCTACGAAAGGCTACTATTTTTACTGCAACGTTATGAGTCTAGAGGTAGTTGTTCAACAGATGTAGGAAATGAATAGGAAACTGAGGTAAGCATTTTATTTTAGTTTTTTATTTTCTTCTCCACAAAGTATGTATTGTAATGAACCAAGGGTCAACACCTAATTTATTTGAAGAATTGTCTCAACAATTTGTTTAAAAGAAACATAAATACAAATTTTAATTTAATTTTAATCGTTCAAAAATTAAATGAAGTCTGGAAACAAAACCTAGTGAGAAAACGTTCAAATAAAATAATAAGTTTAGTTTAATTAACAAAAGTTATAAACAAATTGAAGTTTAACTTTCACGAAGTAAGGCCGAAAACAAAAAGAAAATGAGGGATAATTATTTTACCCAAAGGACGCGTAAGCCAAAGCACTTAAACTCGTTCAATACAAAATGAAAATAAATATTAATAAAGCCACTTACCATTGAAGTAACTTTCAATAAACGGCATAACGTCTAACTTCACAAGATTCGAGATCCGATTTTAAAACGCGGTGACGTATACTTTAGATTTTTATTCCACTGCATCACGCAACTAGAGAAAACTAAATTCAAGAAATAGCAACATGAAACGCAAGCCTAAAAAACCCAGGTCCCCCCATACTTTGTTCTAAAAGAACACTATTGGCCAGGTGGTGTGTAATAGGGAAAATTTCCAGAGCTCAGCGGATTAAAACGAAAGAAAAAAGTCATGACCTTAAAAGGTTCAAGTAACCGCTTGGACTTTAAACCTGCACATGTATGAGCTAATTTCCGTACCTAAGCTGGGAAATGGAAAATTTTGAATACTTGGATTGGAATGTAAAAAACCAGTTAAAACTCGGCTAGTTGTTTTCGCCGAAAATTGTGACATTTGCGTCACCTCACACGTGTTGTTTTCGTGCAGGTATACCGATTTGGCTTTTCTGGGGGAAAATGCGTCAAAAAAGCTGCTATAAAAGCGTGTAATTGTCGAAGAAAATTCAGTCTTAACATTATACTCGAATGGGGCTCGAGAAATTTATAATATAACTTTGATTTCTCAAGTCTGTTACTATGGTCACAGTATTGACCAAACGGAAATTAGTGCCTCACAGTGTAAAGGCTCGTGGAAATAACTAAGAAATTAATTAAATTCATGTCGTCGGTTCGACAAGTAAAGTAAAGAAACGTGGTGGAAATTCGACATCCGTCGAGGGAGAAAATGGCCCAACAGGAGCAAAGGCGGCTAGGTTGGCAGGTTCCATTAAGAGATAGACAGTAAGTTTAGTTTTAAGTCATAATGTGTAGTGCTGGTAGATTCGAAAACATTTATCGTTGCCCTGCGAGAATTTTATGAGTATTCAGTAAAACATTTCAGTGCTCAAGTTAGACAGTAAGTTTAATTTGAAATCATAATGTGTAGATTGCTTGTATATTTGAAAACATTTATGGTTCTCTGTTTGCAAGAAATTCATGAGTATTTTAGTAAAACGATTTAGTGCCCAAGTTAGATAGTAAGTTTAATTTTAAATAATGAGGCGTAGAGTGCCTGGATATTGGGAAACAATTATTGCTGTATGTAGTCGATAATTAAAAGAGTATCCCATTAAATAATTAGTGCTATCATACTTCGTATTTTATTTAATTAATTCACTGCGGAAAAGAATATTGGTGATTGAAATTATTTTATTATTTCATGATTGTTTGACTGGCTAGTAAAATATAGATAATATTCTAGGAAAGTAGATAATCTGAAAAAATGCACAGTGTCTAATTAATATGCAAGGACCGATTGTTTGGCGCTGTAGATACGAGGTCATATTAAAAAATAAGCGAATAAAATGTAACCACTATAAAAATGCACCCTTTCAATTATTTTATTAAAACATCGCTGATGTGGCTTACATTCATTTAATTATATTTAATATACCTGAGAATAGAATTAAGTACTGGTAAGAGGCATAGCGTGGTTTTCAACCAGGTAGCGAAATATGGGTGGTTGCCCAAGTGTATATTTTAATTATTTTACGACGAAATTGGGTGTCAACACACTGGTACTGCCAACCCGATTACAGATAATGAACGGAAGGTGAAGAAAAGGCCAAATTGACAGTAAGTAAAGAGTAATCGGAGTTCATTGCAGTATTAAGGTACTAAAACGTTGCCCTTCTTTTTGTTCAAAACAGAAATATGGTCCAAAACATGGCATTTTTCTAACACTAAAAAAATTTAATTTTTTTTACCAGAAACTTTAAGCATAATACCTTGAAATAAATGAAATAGTATCTGAAATAAAACAAATATGTTATTACTTCAAACAGCGGTCCCTTTCAAATTTAGCAGTTCCCATAGCCTATATTCCGTCTGCTAAGCAGAAGATTCAGGTTTGAATCCCGCTAGTTTTTTTTTACTTTGTTTATTAAAACACATTTTTGTTAATTTCATTTAGGTCACTTTGGGTTATTCTGGATTAGCGTAACCATAATTTGGGACTTAGCATATTAAGGATTCTACCATTAAATTGGAATGTAAACAACTTGCAACACTGTAAGTAAGGGGGTCGATTTTGGGGAGTTTTATCAAACCTGCTACAAGACCCTCACTGTCCAAGGTAAACCTAGCTGGTACCTATTTACTAGCACCGATACGAAGATAAGTAAAGGAAAAGAAATCCTGCTTGTGGCAGAACCAAATAAAACACAAATACAAATAATTTATTGATGTCAATACACATAGTGTTTACACAGGTCAATGAGCATAAAACATAGAGCATCAAATGCAATGTTAATTAAAATGACTATCACTAAACACATTAAAATAAAATTTGCATAAACAATGTCATTGAACATATTACAAACAGTGAAAAGAAAAAAACTACACGGTATTCAGATCACAATTCAGGAACTCATTCAAGCTATATACTGCTTTTTTACATAAAAGATCTTTACAGGCCTTTTTAAATTGCATTGCCGGCAACTCCCTCATACCCTCTGGCAGCCTGTTATAAAATTGCCCTGCCAGGGCCATTTTGACTACGTTTAAGTCGACAGTATTGTACAACACAGTCGTTCTTATTCCGGGTACTTAGCAGGATTATTCTTTATGTACAGAAGATTTTCAAGTATATAACACGAGGGAAATGTCAATATACCAAAAACAGTAAAGGCGTACCGGCAGTCGTCTCTGTATTCCAATCCTGCAGCGATCCGCACCGCCCTTCGCTGCAGGGCGAACACTCTCCATCTCTGGGCAGCATGGCGCCACACTAGACAAGCGTACGTCATTACAGAGTGGACAAGGGCAAAATAAGCTGTTCGTAGAATTTTGTTAGATACATTTCCCGCCAAACCCCGCAATGCAAATACGCCACCCCCTCATTCGGCTGCATACACCCTCAATGTGGGAATCCCATTTGAGCCCTGGATCCAGCCAAACTCCCAGAAATTTCACTCTGTCAATATCCCTATTCACCTCATCAGTATCCCTCAAGGAGAAAACCACTGTTTGCGTCTTCTCCCTGTTCAAAAGCAGCCTGTTTGATGCAAACCACTCACTTGCCATTCGCCGTGCCCGCCGCAACATCTCCTGAGTACTATCACGTGAGTCACCCCGCACAGCAACTGTTGTGTCATTAACAAAAAGGGTAAAATCTGAAGTCGGATCGCTAAGGGGTAGATCATTTATATATATTAGAAAGAGTAGGGGACCAAGAATGGAGCCCTGCAGCACCCCTACAGTAATACTCCTTCTTACTGACACCCCACCAGCTACCTTCACAATTTGGGTGCGGTTACCCAAATAAGACTTACCAAGCTTAAGACCCTTTGGATGAAAGTTATAATGCATAAGTTTTTTCATGAGAATGCTATGACAGACACAGTCGAATGCCTTGCTAAGGTCACAAAACATTACAGTCTGTCTCTAAGACCTCGTTCACATAAGATACCAAATTTTGAATACCCTGTACAGTATTTTTGTTTTTACGGAAGCCAAATTGACAGTTAGCGAAAAGTTTGTTTGATTCAAAAAACACGCCACAAATACGAATAATATTCCTTTATTTGGACAAGAACCAAAATAGGCAACAAGAATAGCCAAGAATAGTGATAATAAAATATGTATAAATTGAAATTAGTGGTTCTATAATATTTATATATATTAAGGTACGACTCCGTCAATTCTAGGCAGTTTAAACTAAAAGAAAAACAACTATCTAGTAACAATGAAATTATAAGGTTTGTCAGTGGTTCTCCAAAACTGTATGTAGATTTAGGTAATAATTCAGAAATAAAGATGAAATAGGCACCACTTAAGTGACTAAGAGCCCCAGAGAGAAATAGGGGAAAATAAAAAAAAATTGAGTTTTGTCGTCCGCGCGGGATCGTGATCATGTAAACCGCAGAGATAAGGTGGGTTTCACCAGAGTGAAACATACAAACCAATCCGGGTGGACGAACCTCAGACGTCCAGCAGGTCAAATGGATTACGCCGGGTAAGTGGACTACAAAGTTCCAACTAATCTAATCGGATAGATGAACTACAGAATCCCAGCCAGGTGGGTGGACTACAAAGTTCCCGCCGGGTCGGAGGACCCTAGGAATGGAAACGTTCCCTAGTAAGGAGTCACAATAATATGTGAATCAATTGCTATTATATACTCTCCTTTCAAAAGAATAATTTAGCAGAGTTTCAAATTTCGGATTAAAGAGATAGGGTTTGCCCCTTTTTTTATAATGAAATTCAAAAATGGACCAAAAGTTTAAAAAAAACAAAGAATAAATGAGTAAAAGAGCGCCACCGTAATAATGTATTAGAGCAATCGAAATATTACAACTATAACTTAATATTATAGTTATGCAGAAAACTAAAAAGGCCCAAGGGAAGCCGACATCATCCGTTAAAAATAACATTACTGCATTTAGAAAGAGAAAGAGTCCGGCACAGCGAAATAAACGTACATAATTGAATACAGTAAATGACAGCAATAGTACGAAAAAAGAAGACAAATAAATGTAATTAAATAGATTGTACCAAGTCTGGTACAGATAATATCCATACCATATTGATAAAAGAGTTCAAGTATGATCTATATAATGAACAAAAAGCACTAAAATAAACTTTAATGAAAAAGTCATACTAAACAAATTTGACAAATAAATGTTCTGAACGACCTTCCAATATTATCAAATAGAAAGCATAACCCTTTCTGAATTTTAATAATTCAAGAGAAAAAGTTCGAGTACGGTCCACATATAATGAACAAAAAGCACTAAAATATACTTTAATAAAAAAACATCGTACTAAAGAAATTTGGCAAATAAATGGACCGAACGACCTTCCAATATTAATATCAAATAGATAGCGTGCCTCTACCTTTATTTTAATAATTCAATAATAAAGTTCAATAATGTAAACAACAATGAACGAAAATATGTAATCTGCATTCAATAACGCAATCTGATGGCTTCCCTTAGTAACGAAAACTAATAATAAACGAAACTGCATTACCTAACAATTAACAACCGAATTTCCCGGTTTAGTGTCTAATTAATAGTTGAAATCAACTACCCACACGAATCGCTAGAAGTTAATCCCACGATTAATTATTAAAATTAAAGATAAAAACAATTCCCCATTGCATCAATTCTAACTACGGTAATAGACTAAATTCCATCAAATTAGCGGTTTTGGCATTAGTAGCAACATAATAATCAATGGTTAAATTTTACACTCGCGGCTAATCCGCTTCAGAAAGGTCAGATAAATTAAATTACTAAATTATCGAAAATCTACTTTACATTTCGTCGGAAATAAAATAAAAACGATTAATTAGGCCCATCGCAAGCCCCAGTGAATAAATAATAATGACTATTCCATTCAAATATAAAAGCCCAAAATCATTAAAGAATCTCTAATTAATATGACGTCACGCCGATGAATTAAGCTAATAAATCGAGTCCGATATGGATGAAAACGATTAATTGGAACAATCGTGAAACCCAGGATATAAATAAAAACTATGCCATCCGAATATAAGCCTTAATTAATCTCTAATTAATAGGACGTCACTCCGACTAATTAAGCTACTAAATCGAGTCCGAAATGAAAGAAAACGATTAATTGGATCAATCGCGAAGGCCAGCGAATAAATACAAATGACTAAGTCATCCGAATATAAAAGCCTATAAGCATTAATTAATCTCTTATCAAAATGAGGTACCGCCGATTAATTAAGCCACTAATTCGAGCCCGATATAAATAAAAAGCGAAATAATACACAAATGCAATTAATAAAAACCCCGAGAAATGCAAAAACATCTGCAAATGATAAAGAATGCTTACCTCTTAAAATGAGGGCCAACAGTCGTCGCACGAGACGCTAATCACACAATGACTTCCAACACCAAACAAAGCAAGTCTATCTACAGCACTAAAACTAACGAAAACAAATCGAAATAGCCGATAAAATTACTACGTTGTTTGTCGATAAAATCCAACTCGGATGCTTGGACTAAAACCAGATTTTTTTAAATCGACAAGCCAACGGGAAAGGTTCACTCGAAAAGAAAGTACCTTGTGGAGCAAAACCAACGTCGTCGCGCGCTTCGCAAGGTGGAATCAGCGCGCAGGCCTTTCACATCGCGCAACCTACGAATCCTAGAACGACAGAGAATATGACGAATGCGCCAGAAAGATATGAGTTCGAATTAAATATCGGATTTAAATGTAGAACTGAATCGGAAATCCGAAATAGTACCAGGGGCGTACTAGAAATTGACTTTTAGTTAGTGACCAAAACGGAATGTCACAAACAATCTTGACGTCCTGTAGACACCGCAATATTACCGGTATGAAATTTATTCAAAAAACGTTCCGATATATGCCCCTAAAAATTTGCTATGAAAACCTATACATAGGTACTCATTTACTCTGCTTACAATGTGACTTAAACGTATACCAAGTAGGTATATTTAAAAAAAACTACTGAAAATATTTACCACAACTATTTATTTAATCATTTATTAATCTAGGCTGACAAGTTTTGCCAAGGGACAAAGCCTTCTTTGAATTCATCTCTTATTTCTTTCGCTGTAACTGGTGGTTTCTTGCAACATTTTGCAATCCAGGCAATGATTCTCTTTCGAAATCTTGTCTCCATGAACCTGATATAATTAAATTATTATCGAGATCTTCAGTGTCAAAAGTTCCTGGTGGCAAATAAGTGTTGAATGGATCAACATTTCGTAGTAAAAAATTGGGGAGATAAAGACAAGTTAAACTAACAACTTCTACTTTGTTCGGGTCTAATGCTATGGGCCTAAGAAAAACTCCGAACTTAGAAGATATAATGCCGAAAACTTTTTCAATTATTCTTCTTGCTCTAGAATGTCTGTAATTATAAATTCGTTTGGGATTGTTAGAACCAGGTAACTATATTGCGTCCGCAATATAACGAGCATCATAATACTGTGTGTCTCCTTATAATTAAAATAAAGACTTCCATTATGTGCCGGTGCAACAATTTGCACATGTTTACCGTCCATAAAGCCGACACAGTGGGGGAAGATCCATCAGTTATCAAATCCCTCGCTAATCACGATTCATTTCTCTTCTTTTGTCTTGTCATCTGAAAAATAAAACAAATTATAGTTTTTTTTTACACATCCACGGATGTTATAGAGGAAAAGTCACAAAGCCTCATCGAAGATGAAACTAATGCCACTGAAACCGATGTTGATAATCATCACCAGGAAAACATCGTCAATTAGTCTAGTACATTACCAGTAAAAAGAATGCAATTTTTTTCTCCACTACCAATGAAAATACGAAAAGTTGATGATTCAAATGCAGCTGAAGCTTTGAAATGCATGAAAACGCTTGCCGTGATGAATATACTGTTTATGGGGAACATATAGCTAATTTAGAAACAGCAGTAGATCAAAGATGGAAATAGCATCTACTCAGAATGCAATTAATGATAATATCTGTTTTAAATTATTGACGGATGGATTTTCTAAAATACATTCCATTGCATCACCCTCTGTAGGAAGTTCAATCATTGTATTGGGTTCCCCAGAACTTAGCATTTCGTCATCCCCAGCTACATCAATCCACATATTTAAAACACTCCAAAGGAGCAGAAAAGTTAAGAATGTATTATGATAATACCAATAACTATATAAATTTCTGTGGATGCTGTAACTGGTGTTCCACAGGGAAGTGTTCTTGGACCAATTCTCTTTTTGTTGTTCATCAACGACTTTCCTCTCTTGGTTGATGACAGCTATATTACTCTTTTTGCTGATGATACGTCTGCCGTTGCCACAGGACGTGACTATGAAACTCTTCACTTGCACGGCAGCATACAGCAAATGTATAGCTGAAATTGCAGACTGTTGCTAGAAGAATGGTCTTTGTTTGAATGGCTTAAAGACCAATTTTCTGTATTTACTCCAGTACGAGCAGTTCAGGATAGAAGCCTACTGCTAAGAGAGGGATCAACTAACTTAATTCAGTACTTTATTTATTAATCACAGTGTCAACAGCCTAAGCCATTTACAGATACATTTCGTATGACCTAATATCTAATAACATAACTTATTAAAATAACTACACATCCGATAGAGGTGGTGAGTTTTTGTTTAAGTTTATTCTTGGAACTTTGAGATAGAATGTGTTTTTATTTATTGTATTAATTTTATTTATTGAAAATGGAAGTTGAGCTAAAATCTCAGTACTGTTGACATTATCCTTCAAAAGTCTAAACAAATATACAAGACATGCCTTAATTCTGCGATTCTCTAGGGTCAATCTATTAAATATTCCCAATAACTGTAAACGGTTGTACCCTTGGGATGGATAAAAGCCAAATTACTTGTAAAACATATACTTCAAAAACTTACGTTGCACCCTTTCAATCGACTTTATCCATACTTCGTATTGTGGCGACCAGATGACACCACCATGCTCCAATTTAGGCAAAACCAGACTATCAAAGAGCTTAAGACACAATTCAACATTAAACTGCTTGGTGGATCTAATGATAAACCCCATTGTTTTATGTGCATTATTGATCATGTGTGATATATGTTCATTAAAATTTAAGGAACTGTCTAATAAAATTCCCAGATCCTTATGCACATTAGCTATTTGCAGAACATTGTAATTAATTCTATAGCCATGAACTACTGCATAATTCTTTAGTGAAAAAGTCATAGATGTTCTCCATTTGTAACCCTCATTCTCTGTTGAAATCGGTAAGGGAAGTGGAACAGAATGTCTTTACTATTTCCCAAATTCTACTCAACAATACAGAGGAAACCATCAAGATCCAGGTGCAAGATTCCTCGTCCGCTGATATTAAGAAGGGTATTGACAACTTAAAAAGTAGCCTTGCAAATGTTACCACCTTGGTTAGGGACTTAAATTCTAAAATTGCTAACCCAAAACAACATAGTGTTCTACCTACGATGACACGCTTTACTTCTACGTCGTGCTCCACCCAAACTACGTCACCAGTATTTGTTTCATCTTCCACTCAAATGGAACTGCCTACTGAAGTTTCCTCAATCCCAGACGATTCCAACTCCGCAATTTATAGAAGTGCCCAAAGATGGCACTATGTGATCGTAGAACACCACCCAGCAGGATTTACTTCAAATAATATCGTGCACTATGTGAAGGAAAAGTTGAAAACATCAGAATTTATTCGATGCTTATAACCTGTTCAGTCAGTGCAATGACTCCATAGGATCTACATTTAAAATAGGGACCCTATCAAGAAAGTCCGCTGAGAATTTGTTCGGCATCAATATCTGGCCACCCGGGGCTCAAGTTACATGGTCATCGGAATCTGAAATCCCTCAGAAAACTACAAAACTAAAAAAAAAACTACAGAGCTCTAAACAAACTCCCTCCACCAAGGCGAAAGTGACTAGCAGTCCGACCTCTGGCACTCTGCGGGACTTTCCCTCTCCAGTCAGTGAAGCTAACGCGCACAAGGTAACTAGAGTAACTTCTGACAAACAAGCTATCGCTGCTTGCAAAACTAATGCCCTTGTGAGCGATGTCAAAATTAAACTGTCTAAGGAATCATCCCATAAACCATCCTTCTTTCTGGACCCGCTGACTCCCCCAACAGTTAAATTAACACAGGCCGCCAGTAAGTCTAACGACTCTAGTAATCGTTTCCTTATGGCAAGGCTAAGGGAACCTGCCATCTTCAGAGCCATTAGGTTGTACTTTGCCTATTTGTATGACCAACCTGCCTCGGTATGCTATGAGGGATTTACCAACATAAGCATCAGATTATTCCTAGCATCTGAAGGACTGCCAATCCAGGATGACATTTTACGTAAGGTCTACCACGACTTTCATACCGCATATGGGTTTAAACACACTGAAGTGGAAGATCTTTGTTCCTACAGATCCCATGTTGTTTCCGAGAGGACGATTCAGCTTCAGAAGTCCAGAGAGGGTCACCAAAAATACTTCTCCAGCGGCTCCCCGCAGAAATTTTTTTAAGCAGATTGACGTGTCCTGAGCGACTAGATTCCACTAATCCTGACGCCAGGCTTAGTATGGTTCTTATTAATGTTGCCTCATTGCGAAATAAGACTGATGAATTGTTTTTGTTTTTGGAGGAATCAGGGTTCCCCCAACTAGTTGCAATTACAGAGCACTGGCTGAGTGAGAATGAACCGCTTTATGTTGAAAAGTACTCCACAATAGCCAAATATAATCGGAAAAACTCGGCTCATGGGGGAACACTGATTCTTTCCTTGAGCGAGGGCTTTTTACCTGTAACTAAATTTGATCATCTCCAATCGGATAACTACTTTGAATTTTCCATTGTATACAATAAGAACCTTGATTTACACGTAATTTGTATATATACAGCGCCAAATTCCGATGTGCAATTGTTCTTTGATAACCTGCTAAGCTTGTTAGATGGTCTGCCGGTGAAAGGCAAGAAAATTTTGTGCGGTGATTTAAATATTGACTACGCTACCGCTTGTGCTGCCCAAAAATCATTAATTTCTATTATTGACTCTTTTGGTCTTTCAATGCATGTAACCTCTCCAACTCGGATTTCTAACAATTCCTCTTCTATCATTGACTATGTGGCGTCTGACTTTGCTTCAACTGATGTCCAATCGACAGTAACTAGCGCGGGTCTCTCAGATCATGAGGCAGTAATCTCCAAATTCAATACTTCTTATAGGCCCTCAAAAAAAACTCGCCTCCTAGGTAGAATCTTCTCAGCCTCCAATTTTTCATCCTTTCGTAGCCCTTGCCTAAAGACCAACTGGAATTTTGAATCAGGTGAACTTGATTCTGGCTTTAGTGGTTTCTTAAATAAAATTATAAATGCATTCAATAAAGCCTTCCCTCTTAAATCCATTAAACCTAAACGTCACAAACCATGGACTACGAAAGGCTTACGCATATCTGCAAAAAATATGCGTTCCCTCTCATACACTCATATAAAAACATTCACTAACTCCACTCAAGTTCTTGAATTCATTTCGAATTATAGGAAGATCTACCTAAAACTTATCAAGACAGCAAAGAAACTATATTATCAAAATCGTTTATCAACTGTTAAAAACGTATCCAAGGAGGCCTGGTCCATTATTAACGATCTTAGAGGCAAAACAAATTCCGCGAATCAGAGCGTGCCAAAACCAAATGATTTGAACGAATATTTTGTCACCGCGAGCAAAAATGTTACCTCTGGTATTTCTCCTTCTCTCGGCCCTCTCTCGTTTCTTCCTCCTTCTAAAAAAGTCGCTGATAGTTTTTCCTAAGCCCTGTGACCAGCCTTGAACTTCTTTAGGGAATGAGCAGTATAAAGAGTAAATCAGCTTGTAGCACTGATAATCTGTCAATTAAAATTTTCTTGAACCTCCCACTTCCAATTCTGGATGTCCTAGCTTCCTTAATTAATGCGTCCTTCACGAAAGGTGTTTTTCCCGAATGCCTCAAAACTGCGATAATTATTCCTCTTCATAAGGGGGTGAAAAGGATGTCTTATGCAATTATCGTCCAATTGCTCTGTTGCCTGTACTCTCTAAAATCATTGAAAAGTTATTAAAAAATCGCCTCATGCCATTTCTCCTTAGACATGGCATACTGTCCCCGGATCAGTTCGGATTTTTACCAAACAAATGTACAAATGACGCCATGTTCTCGTTGCTTCACGATGTTTAACTCATCCCTTAACAACAATCTCCCCACTGCTACAGTCTTCTGTGGTTACGCTAAAGCGTTTGACTGTGTGTGTCATGACATCTTGTTAAGAAAACTAAATTTTTATGGAATCCGTGGTATTCCTTCGAACTGGTTTCAATCTTATCTTGAAAATAGACAGCAGTTTGTTAGAGCGAACGGTTCTGATTCTGATTGCAGACTAATTACCAGTGGAGTTCCACAGGGCTCTGTTCTTGGGCCTATCCTTTTTCTAATATATATTAATGACATTACATACCTAAAAATCAATGGTAAAATTTCTCTCTTTGCTGACGACACAAGCATAACTTGGAGTGATTCTAATACTTTCTCCCTACACTCTAATATCTCCAGCGATCTCGTCACAATCAAAACTTGGTCTGACTCAAATTGGCTGTGTTTCAACGTTGATAAAACGGTAGCCTTATCTTATAAAACAACCTTACAACAACCTTTGCTACTTCACAACAGCAATATTAAATACGTTGAATCGGCTAAATTCCTAGGTTTGAGTATTAGTGCCAACCTTAAGTGGTCCGCACATATTGATTATTTAACAAAAAAGCTTTCTTCTGCCTGCTTCGCAATTCGATCGGTTTCGAAGGAACTAAATCTGTCTACTGCCAGGCTCACTTACTTCTCTTTGTTTGAATGTCATCTTCGCTACGGCCTTCCATTTTGGGGCTGCTGTAACACCGAGCAATTTCGTACCATTTTCAAACTTCAAAAGAGAGCAATTCGTTATTTAGTTGGTCTTAATGGCAGAGCTCATTGCGAATACTACTTTAAAAAATATAAAATTCTTACGCTTCCTGCTTTGTTTATTTTAGAAACAATTTGTTTAATATGCAAATATCGAACCATATTTCCCGAAAGGCCACAACATGAGTACTCAACAAGAAATTCGAGTCAGGACATCTACCTTCCTTTTCCCTCCTCTAAATTAACAAAAAATTCTATTCTTTATAATTCCAAGAAGTTATACAAAACCACAATTACATAAATTGCCTTTTTTTTGACTAGATTAACTTTAATACACAGAGCTTCGAGATCATCATCAAAAATGTCACATTCCTGTACTACAATGTTTCGTTTTACAGCCAATAGAACTCCACCGCCTTGTTTTTTGCCTGTTAGTTCAACACTTCTATCTTTCCTAAAAATTGTAATGTTACTGCAAAACTCAGTTCCAAACAGAACTATTCAGTCAGGTTTCAGTAAATGCAACATCTGAGTCACTATTCAATAAATTACATTTTAATTCTGCAAGTTTCGTTTTAATGCCTCTACAATTTTGGTAATACAGATGTAGTTGCTTTGTTTTTTCTTGTAGTCTTTCGTCCACTAGAAAATTTGATGTATCAACAATAGCAACATTTGATGGGCCTTCAGAAAAATTATCATTGTTTTTATTTGTAGCGTCCAATATTATTATCTCCGGGTCAGAATTTAACTCCAGTAATGTAATTTGACAAGAGTTGTGGTAAGCTTTTTATGTAAAAATTGAGAGATTCCGTAGTTATTCAACTTATTACTGCCATCATTGCAAATGCTAATAAATTCCAATCTATTTTTAGTAAACATACTTGCACGATTCAGGAAGTTTTCTAATTTACTATTAAATTTACACACTCTTCCAAAGAAATTAACATTAAACACAGGACAAGACAAAAATATTAATTTGTACCTCTACACCCATTAAGTTTAAAATATAACTGTCGCATACTTGGGTATTTACCAGTATCCAAATCATTTGCACCACCACCTACTATTACATAGTCTTTATCCGTAAAGTCTTTAGAAAGTATTTCCATATCTGCAATAACTTGACTAAGGCTAGCGTTCGGCTTAACAAATGAGAATACTTCGAAGTGTTTATATCCCAATATTCGCCACATTCGTCTATCCAGATTTTTTATTGTTTGGTCTCCAAGAATGAGAACCCTCCTGACAGTATTTTTGTTATTATTATTATTATTGTTACCAATATTATTATCAATAAGTGGAGAAGTCAGTTCTTCGCTATCATTGGTCTGTACATTTGGTTGAGTGGACACATGACAAAGTTCCATCTTAAGTCTATTTATTTCAATGCAATAAACTTGATTTTCTGTTTCGAGGGTATTAATTGACGAGATCATGGCTTTATTAAGTTCTTTAAAATCAACAATTTCATTTTGAAGCTTTTCCATTTCTTTAAAGTATGCAGCTATCTTTTCTTCTAAAACTAGTTTTTGATTTAATAGGTCTGACACTTCTCTTCTTGCAAAAGATAGTTCTTCCCTCTTTGCATTTAGAGCTTCAACCAATTTTCGCTCAGACTCAAACACCTCATCTTCAAATTCCTTGGTACTTTTGCGTCGAACTTTTCTTGGCTTCAATATCTATTTTAATGTGGTAATCTCCTCACAAGATTATCCATTATCTCATCTTTTATGGTCTGTAAGTCTTCAATTTTGCTGTTTTGTTCTTGAATTTGTTTATTTAAATCATAGTTTTCCCTTCTTATACTTTCAATTTCATGCAATGCAGATTTTGAATAGGAATCTCCAGTATCCGCAATTTCTTGAAGCAATAAATTTTGTGCTTTTCAACCTTTACATGGTTTTTAAAATCACGTTCTAAACAGCTAGGGTGAAATACACTGAAACCGACCATACAATAAAGACTAGTAAATGACTTGTTTGCGCAACACTTAAATCTGTTCTTGTCCGTGTTAATGACAATTATCTTAGAATTGCTTGAGAATATTCCTGTCTTTAAACCGAACTGCAGCTTTCATGTAATCAGCACAGGACAGCCAGTTGTCACAAATACATTAAATAGAACAAATTGTTCAGTAACTCAGTACGGTCCTGCTCCTTATATTATTATAATAATAAGGTTGGTGATAAAGCAGAAGAAAGCAATTCGATGTTTGTCAATACAATATAAAGGAGATTCCCATAAAAACCATTAATGTAAACAAGTCTTAGACTACCAACTGATAAGGAATTCCAATAAGTTTATTCTGATAAACTAGATATTTACATTAATAACACTGAAACACTTGTTTTCCTATTTTAATCAATTCTCGGAACATTACCACAAACAAATCCTATGCCGTTCTCCACCTCCGAGAACTTGTGGATGATTTTACCCTTAAATCCTTTTACTATGCACCAGTACATTCTACTCTGGCCTACGGCTTGTCCGCCTGGGGCAACTCTTGCACTATACAAAGGGTTTTGTTAAGTCAGAAACGCTTTATCCGCGCTATTTATAGACTTTCTTTCAGGAAATCATGTCGTGAATCCTTTAAGAATGAAAAATTCCAACTGTCATAAATATTTATATTCTGCAATGTGCATTTTAAGAATTGTAGTAACTATTCAAAATTTGGCGACATTAATTACTACAGAACTCGTAGCGCGGATAAATTGTGTATTCCTTTGGCTCGATTGTCTCAGGTCCGGGATGGTCCTGTAATTACCTCATTAAGATGGTGTTAAGGGTGCCACAACACTTCCAGTTTTTAGAAGGGCTCTTAAGTTCTACTAGGTAACTATCCATTCTATAATTTGACTGAGTTTTTAAATTGTAACTTTAACTAGGTTTTAGTTTATTCTATATGTTTTTTAAGTAGTATTATTGTAGTCCATTTTAATTGACAATTCCGATGCATTGTAACATTTGTCTATGGAAATCAACCAATTTGATGTAGTCACTAAAATGTTTTTTTTTGTTTTTAATAAAGTTTTGATGTTACTCATTTGGCCATTTGCATCAATATATAAAGAGAACTTGAGTTAAGGTTTAATTTGACCACACATGCTTGTTAAAATAATCGTAGTCATGTGATAGTAAAGGTAAGCAGAGTTTAGATTTACTTAAATGTTGTTGCAAATGGCCAATAATCTTTATTTTTCCTATGTTTCATATGTAAAAAAAACAGGATGATTATTGCATACTATCTAGACAAATAAAATTAATTTGTATGTATACTTACTTCTATATAATGTTTTAAAGCTGTTAACAATGGCACTGCACACAAGGGATACTATTTCTGATATTGACTGCTTTGAAATTCGAAATGTGTACATCAAACTAGTATATGAATCACCACATGCCAGATATCTAAGTTATTGTTAACCGCAATGTAACTGGGATGGCTGCTTTGTACTTCGTATCTTGTCTACAAATGTGTGGGCCAATCATTTGAATTAATATCTCAAAATCAGTTGGTCATTCTAACAAAATTTTCAAATCCAGATCCATCATTTAATTTTAGGACTCTTAAGAAGTTTGAAGAATGTTCTATTCCGGTTTGCAAGAGTTCGCGTACCCACCAACGTTTTTGGGTTCTTTTCTTTGACATAAAAAATATATATCCAGCACAATATATGCCCGCCACTGCCTCACTATTTAGCGACATGTTTTTGTCTTTAGTCTGGGTTCAATTGCTACCTGATTAAAACTAAATGCTTATGGAAACAAAACACCATATGTATACATGTTTTCTTGCATCCAAATGTTTCCAAACATTTATTTGCGGGCAGTGTATGTAGGTCCGCACTAGGCTTAAGAGCATCTAAAGGAATTTCAAAAAAACGTGTATTGTTTAAAACACAACCGGCGCGACGCGACGTCAATCCAAATTATGTTGATCGGCACTTTTATGTGTATTTAAATGGCGTATTAGTTTTTATGCATTGTTTTAAACGAACAATCTAAACACAGACACCACTGGATTTCATCAACAAATATGAATTGTGGTATGTGCTGATAAATTACTTCGTTTTTTTGTTCTATAGGGACAAATTGGACATTTAATCGAGTCTCTCGAGTCATTGCCTTTATGTTGGTTCTGGTGCCTCTTAAAAAATTTCTTTTGAAGGGTTTTATATCAACAATCCGAACAGCGCAATCAATCCAAACTATGTTCATCGGGAGTTCTATGTGTATTTAAGTGACGCTTTAGATGGCTTTTATCTTTTGCTTTATACGAACAATGTAAACACTGAAACCACTGGATTTGATCAGCAGGCTTATGAAGTTTTGCATGCTGGTGTAAACTATGTTTGTAAATTGATTTATAGGGACACTCAGAACATTTATGCCAACTTTCTGCGTCGTCGCCTTGATGCCTAATCTGGTGCCTCTTTAAATAATCCTTTCGAAAGGTTCTAAATGAACAATTAGGACACCGGAACCGGTTCAAATTAAGTTGATTTTCATCAGCAGGCTTATGACGTATTGCATGCTTGCGTAGACTGTTTTTGTAGATTGTTTTATAGGAACATTTTGGACATTTATGCCAACCTTCTGCGTCTTCGCCTTGATGCTTAATCTGGTGTATCTTTAAATAAGCCTTTCGAAAGGTTATATATGAACAATCCGAACACCGCAACAAGGCCAAACTAGGTTCATCGGCAGTTTTATGTTGCTTACTCTGGTGTTTCTTTAAATAATCCTTTCGAAAGGTTCTATATGAACAATCCGAACACCGCAACAAGGCAAAACTAGGATCATCGGCATTTTTATGTATAATTAAATGGTCTCTTAAAGATCGTTTATGCTTTGTTTTAAATGAACAATCAGCACACTGAAGCCACTGGATTTGATCAACAGGCTTATGAATTACGGTATGTGCTGATAAACTACTTTTTCTTGTTGTTTTATAGGGACATTCTGGACATTTATGCCAATCTTGATCGGCAGTTCTATGTGTATTTAAATGGGGTCTTAAAGATCGTTTATACTTTGTTTTAAATGAGCAATCAGAACAGTGAAACCACTGGATTTGATCATCAGGCTTATGAATTAAAGCATGTGCTGAAAAATGACTCTTATGTTTTGTTTTATAGGGACACTCTGGACATATATGCCAACCATTGGCTACTTCACTTTGATGCCAGTCCAAACTAAGTTGATTTAAGTGCCCTTGTAGAGATGTTTTTCGCTTTATTTTAAATGAAGGGATCTCATCAACAGGATCATGAATTATGGTATGCGCCTGTATATCACTTTTTTGGACTGCTTTGTAGGGATACTTTAGACATTTTTGCGAATCTTCTCTGTCTTCGCTTTGATGGGCCTTAGAATGATCGATCAGTATTTCACTCCTTAGGGGTTCGTAAGAACCGTTCAAAAATTGATACGTGTCTCTGTTATGGACCATAGCATGCTGCTTAAAATTATCTTTCTGGTCAGATTTGTAAGAACTTTCAAGATATGTAGGCAAAGTAACTTGATCCTCAGGTTTATAGACAAGTTCGCAGCTTAACCTGAAAAACAATTAGAAAAAACTATGTAGTAGGCATACAAGTGCATGTTTAGGAAAGTCTATCATTAATATTCGACTCCACTTCAAATAGATGTTTGACACAGTTCAAGATAAAAACTAATCACATATTTATTATGGAGTTTATTCACATGAAATGTTTATGATTAGCATAGCTAAATGACAACAATAATGTATACAAAAATACAAATCTCATTTTCTAAATAAAAGCGTTCTGTTTGATACATTTGATGCACATCTCTCTAAATACATTTAATGAATTACAATTTCCCACCTCTGATGGAAGCTTATCGTACGCGATGAGGCCCTTATGAAATGAGGAATTCTGACTAATTCATTCGCAACAGTCTGCACATAAAAATTACCTCTAGACCGTGTTTCATACGAATGCACACCTTCAACAAATACATGCCGATTTCTCAAGATTTTTCTAATATCAATACCCACTTATTAAGTTGTTTGCTAGATGCACTAAATTTGCATATGTTTATTAGCCATTCTACCAGAATCCCGTTGCGTTCGGCCACCCTGCTTGATTATATGTGCAGTAATTTTCCGGTGGGTGATGTGGAATGTAAGGTGATCAATGCTGGAGTTTCTGATTATGAAGCAATTATTTGTATTTAGGATTAAGAATTACAAACGTAAAAAGATTACAAGAAAGGGTAGATTGTTTACAAGAGCTGGTTATGAAAGGTTCGCACAATGCTGTGGTCGAGTTCATTGGCAGGATGCTTTACTCTCTGCCAATTAAACTAAATAAATGGTTTATATTTCCAAGCATTATAATTAAAATATCAGTATCTGATGATTTAATTAAGATATTCAGATTGTCTTCACTGATTTGACAATTATGCAAGACAAGTTACCATTAAAAATCGAAACAACTGAATTACTTTTAACTACATAATTATGACAATGCATTTTATTGTTTTTTGGCAAATATCTCGTCTGCATATGACACAAATTATATTCACTGCATCCATAATTAATACTAGTAGTAAAAATTAATAGTAGTAGTAGTAGTAGTAGTAGTAGTAGTAAGGGTGGGGGGCCGAAGCCCGGTAAGTAGGCCTATAAGTCCCTTTTCACCATCCCCGATCCGCCCTCCCCTACCTGGCTACTTCCAACACCCGGCCCGCACTGAAACGGCCCGTCACCTTGATAAAGGTGAGGACGTCCTCCCAGTCCAGATCCTTTAGATCTTCCCGAGCAAGTGTTGGTGGTGCTCCCAGTATCTTCCTCCTTAGGCGACTCCACCTATCACAAATTCCTATATAGTGGTATGAGGACTCCTCCCCTGTCCCGCAGTTCAGGCAGAGTGGGCTGTCCCTCGCGCCGTTAAGGTGCAGATGTCTGTTTAGGCTTCCATGCCCAGTCAGAATACCTACCAAGTTCCTGATGTCCTCTCGGCTCTTTTTTAGCAGTCGCCTTGCTCTGGATCCGTCAGGATTTAGAATCATTTCCTTGGCTTGTCTGCATCCTTCTTTTTCTCTCCAATTGTGCTTTGTCTTGTTCCAGGCCCAGTTATTTAGTTCCTGAGAGATTTGCCTTTTACTTAAGCCCAGACCAGGTTCTGGACCGACGAGGTGGCTCATTGAGCCTTGTCTTGCCAATTCATCGGCCCGTTCATTGCCCTCGATGCCACTGTGCCCTGGAACCCATCTGAGTCTTACTTCCTTGTGCACAGCCAATCTGTCTAGGGCGTCTCTACATTCCTGAACTAGCTTACAGCTTGCCCTGGGTTTTTGGATCGCCCTGAGAGCGGCTTGACTGTCCGAGTAAATATATATACTCTCTACACTTTCTGTTACTTCCGCCTTGGTTGCTACTTCCAAAATAGCAAACACCTCCGCCTGGAAAACAGTGGCATATCTCCCCAGCGAAGTGCTTTCTCCTGATTTAGTGTTGTCTAGGTATACACCGGCTCCGGATGACTGTGTATTAGCCTTCCATGAGCCGTCAGTGTACCATGCGTGTGCGCCGCTCGGCGTACGTACCTGGCCTGACAGCCACTCTTCCCTTGATGGAAATTCCACTTGGAAATTCCTTCTCAGTCTTAATCTGCCATCTGGAATATTGCCTTTGGTCGCAATGATGGGTAGATCCCTACTCATTTTGGCGGCAATAGTCGTATGGCCTTTCCCTGTGTAATCCGTTCGCCATAGGCCACTGTCGATCATCCTTTTGTGAGCCGCCATTGCCTCTCTCAATCCAGCTCGGGAGGTCCGGCAGCCTCAGGATGATGTTCAGTGCTGCTCCGGGAGTTGTTCTCAATGCTCCGGTAATACCCAAATAAGCCAGCCTTTCCAGTCTGGCCAGTTTCTGGGCATTAGTGGCTCTGGCCACCGCTGGCCACCAGACCACGGATCCGTAGGAAATCCTCGGTCTTATCACAGCAGTGTACAGCCACTGGAGGATGTAAGGTTTTAAACCCCACTTCCTACCTACCGTTCTCTTTAGTTGCCACATAATCGCGGTTGTCTTATTCACCACCTGTTCAACGTGTGCCTTCCACGTCAATTTACTGTCTAAAATAACTCCCAAATATTTGACTTGTTGACTTAGGCTCAGTCTCGTCTGGTAGAGTATGGGATGTATAAAACCTGTTAGATTTCGTTTCCTTGTGAAGAGAATGAGTTCGGTCTTCCCTGGGTTTACTGACCATTCTCCTCACACCAACCTTGAACTATCCGACACGCCACCTGCATACGCTCGCAGACCGTTCTCACGAACTTGCCCGTGATCATTGCTAGCCCGTCGTCAGCATATGCTTGTGCGTAGAATCCCTCAAGATTTAACCTTCTCAGGAGGCTGTCCATCACCAGGCACCACAAATGTGGCGAGAGGCAACTGCCTTGTGGGCAACCCCCTCTTACCCAGGCCTCGACGCGAACTTCTCCCAGCGTGGCGCTGATCTTTCGGTCTTCCAGTGCCGTTTTTACCCACTTGACCAAATGAACTGGTGTTCTCTTGGCCTGGAGGGCTTGACAGATAGTTTTCGTTTTAGCCTTATCGAAAGCTCCTTCTACGTCAAAGAAGAGCGCTAGCGCCATTTCTTTGTTTTCTATTGCCTTTTCAGCCCTTCTAACTACAGAATGGAGAGCCGTTTCAGTCGACTTCCCCCTTCTGTAGGCGTGCTGATTATCATGTAGAGGAGAATCAGTTAAGATCTCTTCCATGATGAACCTGTCAATCATTTTTTTCTATTGTCTTCATTAAAAATGAAGTTAGACTTATAGGCCTAAAGGACTTGGGATGGGAATAGTCTCTCTTCCCTGCCTTGGGGATGAAGACGACATCCGCTGCTCTCCAAGCTTGTGGAACGTACCCTAGTGCTATGCTGGCCTCGAATACTCTCTTTAAGTAAGGGAGTAACGTGGCAAGGCCCGCCTGCAGCATCATGGGTATAATTCCATCCGGCCCTCCTGCCTTATATGGACTGAACTCCCCCACTGCCCAAGTTATGGATTCCTCAGTCACCACACTGCGGGCAAGGTTCCAGTCCATCTCTGGCTCTGGTTCCTCCTCCCAGTTGGTAGTCTGTACCTCTCCGGGGAAGTGGGTTTTTAGAAGAAGCTCTATCGCTTCCTCTCTGTTCGCCGTCCATCGTTCGCCTGTTTTCAGAGAGCCAATCTCTTTTTTTCTTTCCGAGCCCAGCAGCTTAAGCAGACGCGCTGAGTCCGAGAGAGACTCCATCTCTCCACAGAATTTCCTCCAGCTGTCTCTTTTGCTGCGTCGGACCTCAATTTTAAATTTCCTTCTGGCTTCCAGATACACATCCCAGAGCTCCTGCCGCCCTTCCCTGAAAGCGTGGCGGTGTGATCTTCTCACGTCTTTTTTAAGACGGTCCAGAGTATCACTCCACCAAGGCAGCCTCTTGGCGCTCGCTTTCTTAAGTGGGCACGCTTGTTCATAGGAGTCGACGATTACACTGTTTAGCTTTACCACCTCAATTTCTAGTTCTTGTTTTGATGAAATAGCCTGCCCTAAAGTTCCCATGGACATTACCAGACTTTCCCTAAATTTGTTCCAGTCTGTTGCCCTCGGAATTCTTTTCAGTGGCTTCTCCATATTATCCGATTTAATTTCGAATCGGATCATTCTATGATCGGACATAGTTATGTCCCTACTTACCCTCCAATTGACTACCTTTTCCGCAAATGCTCGAGTTACCACCGTAATATCGATAACCTCCTGACGAAGCCGATTCACAAAAGTTGGTTCCGCGTTTACGTTAGCTACTTCAAGGTTTTCCGATACGAAATACTCTAATAGAGCCGTACCTCTCGCGTTAGTGTTAGTGCTCCCCCAAACGTAAGTAAGTAAAAATTAATAAGTATTAAATTATTTTTTAATAATATTATTATAATTCTTTAATAGCTTTGTGTCACGCCGAGAAATAATGTATTTATAGCCGTTGCCACAGCTTATTCACTACTAGCTAGTCATCTTGCGGCGGCATCCTTTGATCTGGGAAACTGCCGTGCAAATTTTAGAAAAGGGCCATGACTAAATATTGTTTTAAACGTCTGGGCATCTGATTAATACTTTTGACACTTCGTTTAACTTAAAATATACTTTTTATCGTCTAAAAATTATTTTAAATGGTGTATAAAAATCCGAAATTTTGGATTTTTTTAGGAGTGATAGCCTTGACTTCGGACGAATTTATCGAGGATTTTGAAGCGAAAATTAATTTTAAATTTAACCGTCTATTAAAAATATTGATGCACACTCGGCCACCGCGACTGTAGACACTCCAACTTTCCGATTTCGGTACAGAGGACTAGCTGGTAGTGTATGGCGTAAATTGTTGTTTAGTTGTTAATTAACCTTTTATGTATACAATTATAAAATATCTTAAGTGAACAAATATATTAAGCGTTCTCAAACTAATTACATGTTTACGTTTTGCCAATTAACAATTCGTTGTTTTTAGGCCCTGTATTCTACGAAAAACTAAGAATTTTACAATACAAACGATGATATATGCGATCAAGAGATATGGATTACTTGCTATACTATAACATTAGAATTAACACACGAAGGATGCCTCAACTGAATGTATAGCTTGAAATAACTAGTAAGGTAAGATATTATCTATGTAAGTAGCAACCATTGTGTAGTCAATTTATGTTAATAGGTCACAGGTGTACTCCTAATTTGTGACTATACATCTCAAACAAACTTTTAATTGACATGTTCAATTTTAGCATTATACTGGACTCGATTACATCAAGATGAGAGTACAATCTAGGACATTACTGAAGAAATGACACCAACATGTTTCCCAATACAAAGAGAGATAGTTTGAATGTATTACAAATTAATAAATTATGAATCATTCATAGATCAGTGCATCCTTTAACCTTCACTAAAATTATAAGAAAATAAATAGCATTATCCTAAATATAGAGGTGAGTAATCACATGCTATAAGTGGATAAGCTGTGCCGTTGCTGAATGCGTTTTAAATGATCAGCTGGTCTTGCCGGTTCCTTCATCTCACTCGCTCATATAGATACGTCTTACCATCTCATGCGCACTTACTTTTTCCTTTAAATTACTGTTGGAATGCCTGTACACAATAGATGTATTCTCTCTTTCTGACATTGGAACTCGAAATTTTAAGGGCATATTCTATCAATAATTTAAAAAGCACATGTAAACAGCCAGCCTATTTTGACGGTTGCAAGTGTCTGCCAGACGAGTATATAATAGTCATGACGCTCGATGGGAGTGCGAGCGTAACAGTCTTACGCTCGGGGAGTCGGATGGTCTGTCCATAGACCATATCCGCAACACTGGACTGGAGGTCTTCTTTCCAAGCACAGCGAATGCCTAAGAGGACTGTCGGTAAGGTGTCGGTCCATCGCTGGCTGGGGTGGCACCTGATAGCGGCCTTGAGTTGACGATGGAATCGCTCTATCATGCCATTTGCTGCAGGATGATATGCCGTGGTGCACAGGTGAGTTGTACCTGTCAAGCGGTGCAGGTGCTTGAACAAGTGCGACTCAAATTGACGGCCTTGATCGGTTGTGACTCTTAGAGGCGTGCCAAACCGACATATCCAATTTTTGTAGAAGGCTTCGGCTACAGTCGCAGCTTCTTGGTCCTGCAGGGGAACAGCTTCAGGCCAACGAGTAAAGCGGTCAATCATCGTGCGGCAGTAGCGGAACCCATTAACTGTGTCCATGTGTATATGCTCGAACATTGCTGAAGGTGGCATGAAAGAAACTATGGGTGTAACAGTGTGACGGCTTATCTTTGCTCGCTGACACTCCAGACAAGTTTTAACCCAAGCTCTGCAGTATTTTTTGATGGATGGCCACACAAAACGCTGCGTTACCATCTTGACAGTTGCATTGGCTCCGGGGTGAGAAAGGCGGTGGACGGTGTCAAATGCGGCTCTCCTGAAAGGTTTGGTAATAAACGGCCGAACTGCTGCAGTAGAAACATCGCATAATAATAAGGTGTTGATTCCGGGAATCTGCATACGCTTCAACTGCAGAGAAGAGTTCTCCTGCTGCCATTTCTGGAGTTCGATGTCGTTTTTCTGCGATGTAGCGAGGGCTTCAAAGTCTAGAATAAATTCTAGTTCTTCAATGCGCGATAAAGCATCTGCCACTACATTGTCTTGACCGGAAACGTGCCAAATATCGGTGGAAAATTGGCCAATAAAATCTAAATAGCGGAACTGTCGTGGAGAGCACTGGCTTGCTTTTTGACGAAATGCAAATGTTATAGGCGTGTGGCCTGTAAAAATTGTAAATTGTCTTGCTTCTACCATATGACGAAAATGACGAATGGCGAGGTATATTGCCAAAAGTTCGCGATCGTAAGCACTATATTTTTGCTCGGCGGGGCTAAGTTTCTTCGAAAAAAAACTTAGGAGCTGCCATGCACCTTCGCTCCACCGTTGTAGGGCGGCACCCACGGAGAATTCTGACGCGTCACAAAAAATGGCGAGAGTCGCGTCGAATTTTGGATGCGAGCAAGCAAAGCAGCCTGTGCAAGGCTTTCTTTGGTGGCGTCAAAAGCGGCGGTTTCCACAGGTGTCCAATTAACGGGTGTTTTATCCTTAACATTGTTTTTTAAAAGTTCGTTTAACGGGGTTGCGTTACGGCAGCTCTAGGTAAAAATCTGCGATAAAAGTTTATCATACCTAGAAACTGACGAAGCTTTTTTGCTGTATCCGGTCGCGGAAATGTTCGAATCGCGTGCACTTTCTCGGGTAACGGACGAGTACCTGCTTCGGAGACTAGGAAGCCAAGAAAAACCACTTCAGCTTGACCAAACACGCACTTCGCGGGGTTAATTACGACTCCATATTTCATTAGTCGCTCGAAAAGAACCTTTAAATGACGTAAATGCTCTTCTGGTGATGTCGAGGCGATTAAGATGTCGTCGATATAAGTGTAACAAAAATCTAGTCCGTGAAGCACTTCGTCGATAAAACGTTGAAAAGTTTGTGCCGCGTTCCGACGACCAAAGGCCATAAATCGATATTCAAACAGCCCGAATGGAGTTATAATCGCGGTTTTCGGAATGTCTTTTTCGGCTACCGGGT